>JAWPHD010009624.1:0-101747 GCA_037043455.1 Cyrtodaria siliqua | reverse complement strand
ACAAATACAGCAGCACCTAAACTACAAATACAGCAGCACCTAAACTACATATACAGCAGCACCTAAACTACAAATACAGCAGCACCTAAACTACAAATACAGCAGCACCTAAACTACAAATATAGCAGCACATAAACTACAAATACAGTAGCACCTAAACTACAAATACAGCAGCACCTAAACTACATATATAGTAGCACCTAAACTACAAATACAGCAGCACCTAAACTACAAATACAGCACTACATATATAGTAGCACCTAAACTACAAATACAGCAGCACCTAAACTACAAATACAGCAGCACCTAAACTACAAATACAGCAGCACCTAAACTACAAATACAGCAGCACCTAAACTACATATACAGCAGCACCTAAACTACAAATACAGCAGCACCTAAACTACAAATACAGCAGCACCTAAACTACAAATATAGCAGCACATAAACTACAAATACAGTAGCACCTAAACTACAAATACAGCAGCACCTAAACTACAAATACAGCAGCATCTAAACTACTAATACAGCAGCACATAAACTACAAATACAGCAGCACCTAAACTACAAATATAGTAGCACCTAAACTACAAATACAGCAGCACCTAAACTACATATATAGTAGCACCTAAACTACAAATACTGCAGCACCTAAACTACAAATACAGCAGCACCTAAACTATAAATATAGTAGCACCTAAACTACAAATACAGCAGCACCTAAACTACATATATAGTAGCACCTAAACTACAAATACAGCAGCACCTAAACTACAAATACAGCAGCACCTAAACTACAAATATAGTAGCACCTAAACTTCATACAGTAGTCTTACCACCATACATACGGAAGTACCTACCCACATATAAGTTATCCAACTTTATAAAACAGTCAGCGGATAAATACTTTCTCGTCAATAAACACGTGCTTATAGACGTCCAAAGCGTTTTAATTCGGTCAGTATATACTGAACAAAAACAGAAACTTCCGCTGATGTTGATGCTGATTGTCTAGACAGCAAAACAGGAAAAAATAATGATGTTTTAAGAATAATTAGATAGACCTCCAACAATAGTCCAAACAAAGATTTTTTTGAAAAGTAAAGTGAACAAGGGGGTTAATCCACTTTTTCTTAAAACATGTACTTTGGCCACAAAACAAATTAAATCTACGAAAATTACCAAAATTTGTCCGAGACAATATTCTCTATATGTTCCTTACCAAAACAACCACAGATTATGTAGATGACAGCTTTTGATTATCAACAGTCATCAAATTACCTCCCTTTAACATTTCCATATCATCCATAAAATAGTATTGTTTGGCAAATTTGAAACTGTTTAATGGGATATTTAGTACACACTTAAATGTGCTTACAAACATCCAACATTGTTTTATTAAAACCCTGTTTAAGCTTGTATACGCCCTCAAAAACTGGCCTATGGAAATACCAGCAAAAAAGTCGAACGTTTCTTTTTTTGTTCAGTGTACATGTACACGTGCATTTAGGTGAAACCTACCAGGAATTGGACACTTATTTGTGTTATGGTTAGATATACATATTCAAACACGGTGTTTCTATATTCACGATATACCTATCTCACAAACACGGTATATCTATATTCACGATATACCTATCTCACAAACACGGTATATACTTACCTACCCCCACACACGGTATATATATATACTCACGATAGAGATATTGCACAAACACGGTGTATCTATTACGATATATCTTTCTCACAAACACGGTATATCTATAAGCTCAGTTTATCTTGCATATCTCAAAAGTAACATAAATCAGTATGCATGTACAAATCTACCGTTAGGCCCATGTCAGCTAAATAGGCAAGCTGTGACTGGTGAAAAAAAAGTTCTAGGAAATTCTAAACTAACATTTACCAAAGTGAAGTTATGGACAGAATAAAGTATAATGATTGAAATAAAACAAAGTCTGCAAATCTGGGGATGTGTCACTTTGGAGCCCGAAACTACTTCATAACATTAAACATGGGGAAAAAAGTTCTTCATTACATGGTACTTGTGTGGAAGCTTCATGCAAGGGGTGTCATATGTGACTACGAGATAAAGAGCAATGCGGGTAACCATGACGGCTATAATGTAAGGCCATGGGAAAATCAAAAGTTCATAGAGACACTGGACTGGACCGTCACCTGTGTGTACCTGGGACGTAGTAGTAAACAAGACTCCGGGTGACTATATACAATTTTAGTTTAACTCATTGTAGCAACAGTTGGGGATTAGGTCTATTAACAGGATTAACATTATACACGCTAATGGCATGAATGTTCCGTCAATGATCAGAATCTCTCGACGAAACTAACGAGTCATTATGACGTGGATGACGTGTATTTCACGACCCCGGCAAAATCTAAGTGACAGCGGGACTTAGTACCTGGCACAGGGAGAACAACTACACAATTAAAACAAGATTACCACATTTATGCATGGTCAAGTTATGTCCAAGAGGTGATTAAGGTATTTTCAAATACGTCGCCACGTTACAGTTGTGACAAATTTCGCATACTCGAGGACATTAATTGAACTGAATTGGAGTTTATAGTCGCAGCAACAGCTAAGGTCACATGGCCACATTTCAGGAGGACCCCAGGTGTCCCTCCGGGCAATTTTCGTGCACGGTTGGACACCTGGGTAGAACCACCGACGTTCCGCATGTCAGCTGGATAGCTTCCTCACATACAAATCTCTAGTCACATGAGGAGTCGAACCCACAGCGGCGAGGGGCAAGTAATTTCAAGTCAGAAACTCCAATCATGCACTCTGCCACGGATGCCCCCTGGAGGACTTTAAAAACGACTCACTGAACATAAACAAAGATTATGCCGTAGTTTAATGTCTTATTTCGAAATCAGTTGCGAGTATAAATCATTTCATTTTCAAAACTGATAATTGTGAAATACTTTTTTTGAATAGGCGATATACGAGGGCTGCGATATACGAGGGCTATCGTGACAGTATGTAAGAATTATTGCAGCGATATACTTGAGGCATTTTTAATGTCATCGAGTATATTATTTAGATGACCATTGCATTGCGCATGCGTACAACGACACGGTCACATAGGGCAATGGATCGCAAACGTCCAGGGACTCAACATACACTTTATTACAACAAACTGTATTTAGACATAATTTTGGTCACACGTTTAAAATGGCTTAAATTTGTTTTTCTAAATAACAACGTTTTTGTAACATGCTTAATTAAACCTTTGTTTGTATAGTGTTTTACGTTATTTTCAAGACATGTCAGGTTATATATGACGGTCGATTTTTTGTGGTGGAGGCAGACCACCCATTTTTCCTGGGTAGAACCAGTACTGTACGCCTCCCGCCATCCGTAAGAATCGACACTTCCTCACTTACAAGTCGAGCTCCCAGTGGGATTCGAACTCGCAGCGGTGAGAGGCGAAGGTTTACAACGCAACGTCGTTAACCATTCGGCCACGGAGACGCTTTTACTTAAATCTACCTATAGAATTAACCTCAATATGTTATTTGCCGGTATCAATATCGACCATACCTCCTATCGGTATTAATATCGATCATACCTCGGTATGTTATCTATCGGTATGAATATCGGTTATACCTCGATATGTTTTTTACCAGTAGCAATATCGACCATACCTCGATATTTTATCTGCCGGTATCTATATCGACCATACTTCGATATTTTATCTGCCTTTATCACTATCGACCATACCTAGATATGCCATCTACTGATGTCAATATCGACCATACCTCGATATGTCATCTACTAGTACCAATCCCTTTACCATTGCCGTTCCCCTTTTAACCGTAACAGCGGTTCGGTGTTTTAATATTACTAATAACACGTTTCATAAATATTAAACAACGATGCTTCCTGTTTTGTGAATGTTGTCGTGTTGTATTTTTCTTATTTAAAATGAGACTAAATATTTAAAAATAACGTTTTAATTTACATACACAAACAACTTACAGGAAATATTCTGTTTTTCAGATACCGAAGCGAGATACCAATGTATCCAAGATATACGTAATCTTATTAGTCCCTATAAAATACCGTGGGTGGGGAACAGTTTCTCGTGTTTTGGTATGGCTCGAAGATCAAGTACCAGCGTACAGGTAGAAAAGTAAACAAGGGGTACACCGCAGGTGTTAGGCTGATACCGGAGATATAAACTTACCCCTCAATCAATAAACTATAACGATATTTACAACACTTCATCTAGACAATATCATGTGTTGGTATGCACCAAACCTGTCAAAGTGCTCGTCAGGTCAAGCCGTGTCAGCGTTTTGTGGATTAGAGTCTGAGAGCGCTTAGATGATTCAGATTGTGTTGTTATTTTTAAAATAAAGCTTTGATTTGACACGGTTGTTTAAAAGATGGTGGTCATTTGTGTTCGTTATCGTTTGGAGAATTTGAAATTATCTACTGCGGTTTTTGTGAAGACGTAGTTGAGATTTTGATGAAAACAGATGGAAATATGACAAATCATCTTCATAACTACTCTAGCTGTGATATCTGTTCATGCCATAATGTAGTAACGAGCACACCACTTCAATAATTTAACTTTAACTTCCCGTTAACCACGGATTCTACATCGCACCAATATGAAGCAGCAGACACCATTTTCAATACAGAGGCATGTTTTTCATGAAACTTGGCTCTTAATGATTTGTAAACAAGTTTATCAAACTGCAATAAGTATTAAATTAAGGTAAACGTAAATAAAACATAAAAGTTTAATAATCTTGTTGGAGACAAGCAATCAATTTAAATGGCAATGGTAAATACAAGTAAGTTTAGCGGAGCGCTGCGATCTAGTGGTAGAGCATCGTACCCAGGATCGGAAAGTCGTGGGTGCGATCTCGCCACGACCATATGTGTTGTTTCTCTGTATTTACTTAGTTCTGGTTCTACCCAGAAAGACAGCGAGAGTGATTCAACTAAGTTCAGAGAGCTTTCGTTACTAATACAAAATAACTTTAAACTAAGTAAGTTTAAACATAAACTTCTTTACCATTCATTTAAAGAACTTTAAAACATAACACGCCACGTTAATTGTCGATAATACTTGTCCCCACTTATAATTGCAACATTTTAAAATAAATGGTTGCTCTGTAGATAACATAATTAGGTGTGTTTTAGTCGAGCCCGTTTACGGATTTCGACTTTGCGATCACAATGTCTCCGAGTGTACGTATGTCAGTTAGTCCGTTCGTTCATTGGTCAGTCCGTTCGATTTGCATTAATATCTTCTTCGTTACTTGCAGGATGTTCACCAACTTCCACCAGAATGTTCCTTATATGGATCCGACATGCACACCCACCGTTAATGACATTAATTAAATTAAATATGAAGTATGTAAGAAACGAATATCTCTTGGGTCTAGTGGTAGAGCGTTGGACCCATGATCGAAAGTCGTGGGTTCGATTCCCGCCATGACCATATGTGTTATGTCCCAGGGCAAGACATTATCTGTATTTGCTTAGTACCCAGGGAGATATGGAGAGTGATTAAAATAAGTTCAGAGAGCTTTCGTTACAATCGATGTAAAATAAATAAGTTTAAGCTAAATAAAAACTCTGGGCTACTTCACAATAGGGCTCGATGGAAGCCGTGGCCTTCTAGTCTTTATCCTCGTCATGCATGGACTAAACTATAATGTAAGGCGACGTGGTTAACGAACACGATAAAAAACTCCTAACGCTACCAAAGTTCTGTGACTTCTGGTACATTAAATAAGGCAAACTGTTCTGGAAACTCACTGAGTTTTTCAGAATACGCACTGGCATGGTCAAAACGAAAATGTGTCTGTGAAGGAAAAATATAAATAAAAAAAAAACTGACACCCTTAGTCATAAGTTTAAAGATGTTAACCTTCGGTCTGTACATTGACCTGTAGTGTTTTTTGCTTCAAACTCGAGTATGGCACCTTCTGTAAGCGAGAATGGTACTATTGTTTTCCAGGTAGATCCAGAAGTTTTACTAAACACTTTATTGATTTCGTTTCACTAATCGATGACGAGAGGGTGGTGAGGGGTAGGGCCGTGGGTGGGGATTGCGATTACATGCCATCAATACATGACCATGTAAAAAAAACTGACAGAAAATCAGGAGTGATATTTTTGGAACGCTGAAAATACGTATATTTAGTGTATTTCTGAGCATTATTTGCAGTTTTAACACATCTATGCAAAGAACGTTTGTGAGCGTTTTTAGTTTGTCAAACTATTTTTGAGAAGATACACCATCCCGACAAATACTCGGATTGATGTTATCCCACCCCTCACACAGACATACACCCCACACCCAAAATTGAAAATCGCATACAAATGCACGAGAGTCATTTTGAAAATTCTGCAATTGGCTCGATAACTTCGTGCATTTTTAACCGATTTTAATAAATAACCCGTACCTGATACCCGAGTTGCACGTGCGCGTCATGGCTGGTAATTATTATAGAGGAGTATTTAAGTGTTGGTTTTAACGATTGATTGCAATTAGTGTGTAATTAAGAGTCATGGCGAATGAAGAGCAAAGAGAAAGAGTGTATATAAAAGTTCGGTCGCTATTACTGTGTTCGCCACTGGATATTAAAGCGGAGTTAGATATGCTATAGTTACTAACGATTTAAACAGGGTGGGGATACGGTTGAAGATGATCCTCACCAAGGCCGTCCACTTACGGCATATACTGAAAAGGATGTTGTTGCTGTAAAAGAAATAATCGAAAAAGACGCTAGATACACAGTGAAGAAAATGTCGAACATATGTGACATTAGTTCGGGGCAGTGCTTGTGGACTTATACTCAGGAAGATATGCACGAGATGGATACCCCATTTGTTAACGCAAGCGCAAACGGAGGAATGCGTGAAAAAAGCTAAGGAAGTTTTACAAATGTATGAAGATTGTGACAATAGGCGACTTTTTGAAATAGTAACGGGTGATGAAACCTGGATATTATTTTTTGAAGCCGACTGCAAAGAGAATAACAAAGTATGTGTCGGGGAAAATGGCGAGAGACCGCAAGAATCTCATAGGTCTAAGCCCGTAAAACTTGTACGCATTGTTCTTTGATGCTAGAGGTGGTAGCTCAAGTTTTTGTCCCTGAACTCACCACAGTTACAGGAAAGTACAACACTGAGAACGTTCTGCCTACAGTCGTTCGGCATTACACTGAGGTCCGGCCACGTACCGGGGAGCGCGGACTGAGACTCCTCCATGATAACGTCGCACAAGTCGATCATCGTACAGGATGATTTGAAGACACATGTATTTAACACTTCGCCACACCCTGCATATAGTCCAGATCTGACACCCTGTGATTTTTAGTTAAATCCTCTCATCCAACACTGCTTAAGAGGACGTCGGTTCCTGACCCGCACATCCATCGGTAGAGCGCTATTTCAATGCACCAGGACACCTAAAATCGACTTTAAAAAGACATTTTCAAATTGGATAAGACGTCTGCAAAAATATGTACAGTCAACGGGGAGTATTTCGAGCACTTGGACTAGTCATTTTTGACCAGGTAAGAGTTATATTTCTAAAGCGCAACCAGTTGCAGAACTTTCACAATGCCCCTCGTACCTCGGTAAAACAATTTGAGAGTGAACCTTATCGTATGTTGAGGGGATCTAGTTTTAGTATCCGTATTTTTTCGCAACTAAGATCAAAACAGTAATCGTTTCAAAGATTGGACATACTGTAAAAATAATGACAAAATAATTTGATACAAGCTCATTTCCAGACCAACTTTAAAAACATACTAAAATATAAAGAATGGCTTGAACATGGGACATACAATTACACAGAAGATAAATTAATGTTTAAAACAAACATTAAACTTAATCAAAATAAGATTAAAACGTGTTTTACATTGAGCATTTATTTCTACCATTTCAAGTGTGAGAGGGCAGATACGGGACCAGCTGGTGGTATTTTTACCCCCTCCTGAGATAACTTTCCTTTATAAATAGCTCGCTGAGCTGTTTTGAAACACAACCGAACTACCTTTACCTGAATTTGATATTCTTGTGCAAATTTAACTGTGCAGTATTATGCATAAGTTATCAATATTTAACCTTTCATCTAGATCTACACAAACAGAAGCTAACCTGGAGCTTTTGGGGAGTGGTTAGAGTCTCTGACTTGAAATCACTCGCTCCTAACCGCTGTGGGTTCTAGCTCTCATTGAACCAGTACTCTTTATGTCAGGAAGCTATCTACCAGACTTGCGGAACGTCGGTGGTTGTACCCAGGTGCTCGCCCCCGTAAGAAACTTGCCCGGAGATGCACCCGTGGTCTTCCTCTACCAGTGGAAGCCGGAAAGTCGACATATGACCTTAGCTGTTGTTGCGACTATAAACTCCAATTCAGTTCAATTCGCCCAAACACTTAGAACTTCAACTGAAGTATCATCTTCTCACTATTGACCATGAAACAACTTTTAGAGTTTCCACGATTGTACCACCGTAGACATTTAGGAGCAGTCTAGAATTGTCATGGCTTTTAAAGGGGACTGCATCTGTGTTTTCGTTAGTGTCTATGGCCAGAATTAAAATGTACACGTAATGGTACTTTCTATTCTAACGGGTCAAAACATGAGCATAACAACTATTCTTATTGGCAAGGAAATTCATTCTGCAGAGTAATATACGCTATCCTAGGTTACGCACCAGGGTTTAAACCCTTTTTCCTTAAACACTATGGTTAAGTCTAATTTCAGACATTATCAACTTGGTGCCAACACCATATTTTGATTGACATATTTATACTTTTTATCAAGAATTAAACACTAAATATTTGTTTTTTTTAGAATTTTATAGAAGAAACCTGATTTGTCCCCCTTTAAAACCATAACGGCGACACCAGAAGGAAACTCGTCATGTAGCTAAGGTAAAGCAGTACAGCAGTACTAATGTAGATGATAGCATGTCATAATTGATATTCCAATGCAAATATAAAATGACAGAATAAAAATAAATAAATACGGAAACGTGTTAATGCTACAATTACCGGGATCAGCAAGACCAGTGACACTAAGCCAGTATAAACATTAATGGCCATCGGAAAACTGATACACTGATGTGGGGGCATATGATTCATATTTAAGGAATGATTTGGTAAACAGCAAACATAGATAGGACTATCTTTAACAAGTACTCAAGTTTGTAAAAATCTGATATATTGATAATTTTTGATAAGTTATGAAATTCAAGTATCTATAAATCATTTTGCCCATCTGGCGTGAACGGTAGATGTGTTTGATATTACATCAGAATATGTGCTATGTCATTTTGCTGATTTTGTAGAATGTTTTTAGATTAAACGCTTTTTTCAGGTTCTGTCTTTAAAGTTCCTCTGATATTTTTGATATATATAAAATACATAAAATGTATGTTTGCCGTTGGATACAAAACTCATTCTGTTTTAAACGGAGCTATAAAAGAAACGAAAGATTATGTAGACGAATAGAACAGGAATCAGTCAGGTTTCATAAGATTTTAGAGAAAAGCAATCCTTTATATTGTTGGTAACGTCGGAATATTCTACTTAATGCAACAGACACTTTATCCGATACATTTATGGCGGCCATCTTGAATTTCTGTGTGGATGGTTTTAAACTCTTTTTTTTTGTGTAACTACCTAAAAGCCATCTAGACTACTGATTTTAGTGGTCATACAGGTAGGGGTAAGCAATCCAAAGGTACTATTTTTCAACTCGTCTGTGAACAACAGTTAGCTTAACATTGACATCTAACCATCTGGGAGCAACTGTATGTGGTGACTGGCTTGAGCATGTGTGTCCTTGTAGAATACAGTCTGCAGTGGATCTAGGAGCCTGTTTTCATATCCTGGCCTGGATATTAACTACTGAGCTTCAAATACAAGTATGGCCATGTATAACGCAGTGTCGCATTGGTACTGGAACCAGCAAATACAAGTATGGTCCTGTCATTCGCAACATCTCGTACACTGCTTCGCAGCATTACTCGAATGTAATACGCAGGTTTCCATATTGGTTTCGTCATCGCGTCTTAAAATCCAGCCATCCGTGGTGTGCGTGGTTCAGTGGAGTGCGTGGTTCAGTGGTAGAGCGCCGAACTCCAGGTCGAGAGGTCGTGGGTTCGATCCTCGCCGCGGCCTCGTTATTTATCCTTGAGCAAGATAATTAATCCACATTGCTTAGTACTGGTTCTACCCAGGAAGCCATCGAGAGTGATTAATCTAAGTTGCAATAACTTGTTTCGCAATCGATGTAAAATAAATATGTTTAAACCAATCCAGCCAAAACCGCCAAAACAAATTTGCATTCAAAATCAGTTATCATCCAAATGTTGCAATGTTATTCAGCCGATTTCTTCATTAATAGTTTATTTACATGAAAGCTGTGATAAATCCTTCATCTGCATTGTAAAAAGGAAACACTCAACGCAAATTATACAACATCACGTGTGGCCAGCGGCCATATTGTTTACATATCAACAGTGAACTATTTTCTGTGCCGTTGCCTTCCGGCTAACAGAATGTCAATATTTTGAACATAGCGATGCGCCGTGATACATACGAGGCGGGATCCCGAAGAATGACGGGATTGGCCGAGCGCTCACGATTGAATGTCCTGTATTACGAAGTTTCGTATTGATACCGGAACTAGCAAATACCCCTAATACCCGTATGGTCATGCATAACGCAGTGTCGCATTGGTACCGAAGCCAACAAATACAAGTGTGGTCATGTATAAAGCTGTGTCGCATTGATATCGGAACCAGCCTTCCTCGATGAACTTGATGAACTCTGTTTAAAGGGAATATAGCGACACAACCAAACAATCTTTATTATTGAGAGTTCTGAAAAACTTGGAAAAAGGTGAAAGAATTATCAAAATCGGATGATAAACAAAGAAGATATGATCGTTTGAAGGTTGTGTTGAAACGGATATGGAAACCGCCATTTTTAGAGCTATGACATCACAGTTCTAAATGACCATATATGGAATATTGATCAATATGCAAATTTACTTATTTATAGGGGGGAACATTAACTGTATGAAGAATATGTATAACTAATGACAATAATGATTTTTATATGCCCAGTTAAAGAATTTGGATTCATTTGCAGTGATTTGCTTTTAATGATGTCATAGTTTTCAAAATGGCGGCTTCCATATCCATTTTAGTACAACCTTCAAATGGTCATATCTTTTTTGTTTAACATTTGATAATTCTTTGACCTTTTTGCAAGTTTTTCAGAACTCTCAATAAAAGAGCTGTTTGGCGGTGTCGCTACATTCCCTTTAAACCCCCAGCCTTTCAAGGCGGTATCCATATAATAAACCCTTTTATGTTTGCGATGTCGATTTCTTCATTAATAGTTTATTTACATGAAAGCAGTGATAAAACCTTCATCTGCATTGTAAAAAGCAAACACTCAACGCAGATTATACAACAACACGTGTGGCTAGCGGCCGTATTGTTTACATAGCAAAAGTGCACTATTTTCTGTGCCGTTGCCTTCCGGCTAACAGAATGCCAATATTTTGAACATACCGAAGCGCCGTGATACACACGAGGCGGGATCCCGAAGAATGACGGGATTGGCCGAGCGTTCACGATTGATGGTCCTGTATTACGAAGTTTCGCACTGATATCGGTATTAGCAAATACCCCTAATACCCGTATGGTCATGCATAACGCAGTGTCGCATTGGTACCGGAGACAGCAAATACAAGTGTGGTCATGTATAACAATCTCCATGCAGAGTTATCGTTCCTTGCACTCATCAAATGAGGAAAGAGTGTACTCTGGTTAGAGATTGCATGTATAACGAAGTTTCACATTTTTACCGGAGCCAGCAAATACAAGTGTGGTCATGTATAACGCTGTGTCGTATTAGAACCGGAACCAGCCTTCCTCGATGAACTGAACTCTGTTTAAACCCGCGTTACCCGTGTTATAAACCCTTTTATGTTTGTGATGCCGCATACTTTGTTTCTATTTATCCATGTGATTATTGCTTGTTGTGAATGCGTGTTTTAGTTGACTGTGTTCTGTGAATGCTACATTTCCTATTTGACTTTCATACCTACTTTTGATACCAAAACCATCACTAGGACTAATGCAGATCTCATTCGAGTTGATCAGAAATCAAATTTCTTGCTGTATAATAAAGCAACGATGCTTATCGTTATCAAGTCAAAGATTAGAGAAATAAAACGACATCAAATTTCTTCGAGAAAGTTAGAGAGAAGTTGACGTATAAAACACTTGCACAACGTGTTCTCCTTTTGTAAATCCACTCTGACATATAGCACGAAAATCAAGAGTATCACGTCGTATATAAATCTCGTCTTATCTCGTCTGTTATCGTATCAAACGGAGTTTTCATTGCAACGTCCAGTCTAATTTTACTTTACAATATTTATGTTTATACAAACAATGTTTTACTGTGGAAGCTATTTCTAAGTTTGTAAACAGTTTGGAGGAATTGGTTGTTGTGATTGCTTTACATGGTAAGAGTACTGGTTCTTGACAGCCTGACGTTTCGGTTACCTCCCTTTGGACACATAAACCATACGATATTTCATATAGTTTTATCGGAAAATGAAATTATATATACCATGGTTGTATCATGTATTAAAATTTGTCGTGAATAACTTTTTGAAAAAATAAAAGCAATGAAAAAAATAAATAATAAAAGAATGTACCTACTATTAGAATTATCTTTTACCTTTATTGCAATAAATAAGCTGTGCTGTTAAAAACATATGAAAAAGGTAGATCACCGTGATCTATTTATTGACCAAAGCGTTGGTCGCCATGAGTTACTTTGACCTTTTATGACCTTATTTTAATTGCAAGTCACCTGATTTACTTTAGAATTAAATAAGTCACGGATCTCACAGAATGACCATATTTAGAATTGACCTTGATTTAGAATTGACATTGATTTAGAATTGACCTTGATTTATAACCTTTTATTAATATTCACATTAAAGTGTCAAGGTCATATAATTATATTGTCAACTTTGAACCTACATATCATGGATACCACGTTTCAAGTTTATATCTTCAAAAATGACCATATATTCATATTGAAACCGTATTGTTTAGTTTTTAAGCTATATATGAATAAATAGGTCAAACTCAAGGTCACTGACTACATTTCGAGGTCATGAACATACTGCTGAGGTCAATGATCAAACTAAAACAAAAAATCCAACCAGTGTCACCGTAGGACCATTAATAAGATCTGACATTGAGTTTTAGGAGGAAATTGAATTTCCACGGAATTCTGAAAAGATGTCGACCTACGTTTATTAATTCCTCTTATAATGTATTTCGACAATAAACGTTTATTGTTGACGTTTTATTTAGATAACATGTACCAATTTATGGTCTAAAAATAGTAGAACATAGTCGAATCATATTAAACAGGGTTTTTCCAAACACGTCTTTTTATTTTAAAGAAACTCAAGTAAATACAGCATACAGGGGGAACCTTCAGAAGATACGAACACAGTCAAGAGAAGAACAATTGTGGGTTCGATCCCCGCCATGACCATATGTGTTGTGTCCCGGAGCAAGACATTTATCTGCCTTTACATAGTACTGGATCTACACAGGAAGACATGGAGAGTTGTTAAAAGTTCAGAGAACTTTCGTTACAATTGATGTAAAATAGATCAGTTTAAACTAAGCGATATTCTAGTTTAAAGCCACAGTGATGGCTGATTTAGCTCGATGATCCCAAAAGAGGATCTGAAGTATCCCTAAGGGCACGTTATTATTGCAACATTTGTATTCAATCCAATTAAGATGCAGCCCTGAATTACAGTATCAGTATGAGATGCAATAGTCTGGCATTTCTGTTTATACGCTTTCTCTGTTTATTTATATATGTATATTTCATTGATTAAACTTTGAAATAAATATTTACAAACTCTATGTCAACATAACAGTGATAATAAATTGTCTTGCACGTGCGTATTTATTTAATCGGATATGTTCGTTTGCCATCACAGCATGCTTCGTAATATAATCGGATTGCCTCAGCAGTCGTCGTCAGAAGTCACACATGTGCCACACTTTGGATTTATTTCATGTAACTGTATTCTGGGATTTTACAATGCAAATTACTTATTGTATGGCCACTGTGCGTAGCTGTATTTTTGTCTTGCCCACATAGCAGTCACTTTTCCGGCGGCGACGGCGGCGGCGTCCGCATTTTAAATCAACTATATCTCAACAATCACGTAATGCCAACATTTCCAAGGCAAGGTCATATTTTACGTTATTTTCCCAACTCAGTAACTTGAACTTCTTATTTGATACTTGGTCATATGAAATGTTGTCTTTGGTGGACATCATGTAAACACAAATTTAATAAAGTATTTCATATATTCTGTTGCCGCGGTGGGCGAGACACCCTCAGACCGAGGTCTTGTAGCTGTACGGTCATACTATACTCAGGGAAAAAAGTTTAGAAAGTTTTTTAGATGAAATAATACTGTATACAAGATATACTGACATTTTGTGACTTCATAAAATGTTAGAAGAAATGTTACTTTACCTTCAGCGTCATTAAAGTTATTTTTTAACGGTGTTTACTGCGCTGCCGCCTTCATTAAAAAAACTAAGCCGCCAAATAATGACAAATAACGACAAAATTAATCTACAAAACCGTCTATCAAAGCTCTATCCATGTGTTCAGGTCCGATAATAATGTATATTTGCCGATTAAAAGTATAGCTTCATCATCATCATCATCATCGTCATCGCCATCGCCACCGCCACCGCCATCGTCATCTTCACCATCGTCACAAGCGTCACCAACGCCATCAACGCCACCACCATCACCACCCTCCTCCTGCTCCTCCTCCTACTCATCGTCATCATCATCGTTATCATCATCATAGAAATCATAGTCATCATCGTCATCGTCATCATAATCATCATCATCATTATCATCATCATCATTGCCATCATCTTCACCATCACCATCATCTCATCATCATCATCATCATCGTCACTATTATCATCATCATCATATTCAACATCATTATCATCATCACCGTCATCATCATCATCATCATCATCATCATCATCATCATCATCATCATCATCATCATCACCACCACCACAATCATCATCACCACCACCACCACCACCATCATCATCATCATCATCAATCATCATCATCATCATCATCATCGTCGTCATCATCGTCAACACCTTTAGCAACACCATAACCGTCGACACCATATTAATTATCATCATCGACATCAACGCCACGATCAGTATCATCATCATCATCATCATCATCATTATCACCACCCCCATCACCATCCTCTTCATCATCATGATCATCATGATCATCATCATCATCATGATCATCGTCAACAACATCACCAGCACCATAACCGCCGACACCATCATCACCATCATCATCATCACCACCATCCTCATCATCCTCACTATTATCATCATAATCATATTCATCATCATTATTATCATCACCATCACCGCCACGATCATTATCATCACCACCACCATCATCGTCGTCGTCGTCGTCGTCGTCGTCGTCGTCGTCATCGTCATCATCATCCATCAATCATCAATCATCAATCATCAATCATCATCATCATCATCATTAAACACCGCTCTGAACAATCTTTGAGAGATTGGTAGTCCCTAGTTCAAACTCCTCTCTGGACAGTCTTGGAGAGCTTGGCGGTTCCTGATTTAAACTCCACTCTGGACATTCTTGGAGAGCTTGACGGTCCCTAGTTCAAACCCACTCTGAACACACTTGGAGAGCTAAGCGGTCATTAGTTCAAATTCCACTCTGGACATTCTTGGAGAGCTTGCCGCTCCCTAGTTCACACGCCTCTCTGTACACACTTGAAGTGCTTGGTGGTGCCTAGCTCAGTCTCCACTCTTTACATTCTCGGAGAGATTGGCGGTCCCTAGTTCATACTCCAATCTGGAACTCTTGTAGAGCTTGACGGTCCCTAGTTCACACTTCACTCTGGACACTTTTGGAGAACTTGGTGGTCCGTAGTTCAAACTCAACTCTGGACAGTCTTGGAGAACTTCGTGGTACCTGGTTCATACTCCGCTTTGGACACTTTTGGAGAGCTTGGTGGTACCCAGTTTAAACTCCAATCGGGATACTCTTGATGGTCCCTAGGTAATACTCCACTCTGGACACTCTTCGAGAGGTTGATGGTCCCTAGTCCAAACTCAATTCGAGACACTCTTGGAGAGATTGCTGGTCCCTAGTTCAAACATTAATATGGACTCTTTTGGAGAGATTGGTGGTCCCTAGTTCAAACTCCACTCTGGACTCAGTTGAAGATCCTGGTGGGCCTTATGTTCAACTCAGCAAGTTCTTGGAGGGCGTGGTGGTCCTAGTTCAAACTCTACTCTGGACACTCTTGGAGAGCCTTGCGTTCCTTAGTTCAAACTCCACTACGAACACGCTTGGAGAGCTTGGTGGTCCCTTGTTCAAACTCCACTCGGGACACTTTTGGTGTGCTTGGCGGTCTCTAGTTCAAACTACACTCTGGACACTCTTGTGGAGCTTGTGGTCCTTAGTTTATTCTCCACTCTGTGCACTCTTAGAGAGTTTGCCGGTCCCTAGTTAATTCTCCACTCTTGACACTCTTGGAGAGTTTGGTTGTCCTTTTGTCAAACTCCACTCAGGACATTCTTGGAGGGCTTGGCGATCCCTAGTTCATACTCCTCTCTTGACACTCTTGTAGAGCTTTGTGGTCCATAGTTCAATCTCCATTCTGGACATTCTTGGAGAGCTTGGCTGTCCCTAGTTCATATACCACTCTGGAAACTCTTGTAGAACTTGATGGTCCCTAGTTCAAACTCCACTCTGGACCCTCTTGGAGAACTTGGTGGTTTCTAGTTTAAAACTCAATTAGGGACTCTCTTGGAAAACTTGGTGGTGCCTAGTTCAAGCTCAACTCTTGACACTCTTGCAGAGATTGGATGTCCCTAGTTCAAACTCCAATCTGGACACTCTTGGAGAGCTTGGTTTTCCCTAGTTCAAACTCCACTCTGGATACTCTTTGAGAGCTTGGCGGTCCCTAGCCCATACTTAACTCTGGACTCTCTTGGAGAGCTTGGCGGTCTATAGTCCATACTCCACTCTGGACACCCTTGGAAAGCTTAGCGGTCTATAGTCGATACTTCAATCTGGACACCCTTGGAAAGCTTGGCGGTCCTTAGTTAAAACTCCACTCTAGACACTTTTGGAGGTCTTGGTGGTCCCTTGTTCAAACCCCACTCTGGACATTCTTGGTGTGCCTGGCGGTCTCTAGTTCAACTACACACGTGACACTCTTGTGGAGCTTTGTGGTCTCTAGTTTAAATTCCACTCAGACACACTTGGAGATCTTGGTAGTCCCTAGTTCAAACTCCACTCACACACTCTTGGGGATCTTGGCAGTCCCTAGTTAAAACTACAAACTGGACACTCTTGGAGAGCTTGGTGGTTCCTAGTTCAATCTCCACTCTGGACATTCTTCTAGAGCTTGTCGGTCCCTAATTCAAATTGCACTCTGGACACTCTTGGAGAGCTTGGTGGTCCCTAGTTCAAATTGCTTGGCGGTCCATAGGTACTACTCCACACTGGACACTCTTGGAGAGGTTGGTGGTCCCTAGTCCATACTCAATTCGAGACATTTTTGTAGAGCTTGTCGGTCCCTAGATCAAATTGCACTCTGGACACTCTTGGAGAGCTTGGTGGTCCCTAGTTCATACTGCACTCTGTACACCATTGTAGAGCTTGGTGGTCTCTAGTTCATACTCCACTCTGTACACTCTTCGAGAGCTTGCTGGTCACTAGTTCATACTCCAATCTGAACACTTTTGGAGAGTTTGTCGGTCCTTAGTTCGTATTCCAATCTGGACACTATTGAAGAGTTTGTCCGTCCCTAGTTCAAACTCCATTCTAAACACTCTTGTAGGGCTTGGTGGTCCCTAGTTTATACTCCAGTCTGGACACTCTCGGAGGTCTTGGTGGTCCGTAGTTCAAACTCCGCTCGGGACACTCTTGGAGAGCTTGGTGGTGCCCATTTCAAACTCCAACCGGGATACTATTGGAAGTCTTGGTTGTACTTAGTACACAATCTGCGCGGGATACTCTTGAAGAGCTTGGTGGTGCCCATTTCAAACTGCACTCGGGATACTTTTGGAGATCTTGGCGGTCCTAGTTCTAACTCCGCTCGGGATACTCTTGGAGAGCTTGGCGGTCCTAGTTCTTACTCCGCTCGGGATACTCTTGGAGAGTTTGGCGGTCCCTAGTTCATATTCCACTCTGGACACTCTTGGAGAGCTTGGTGGTCCATAGTTCATACTCCACTCTGGACACTCTTGGAAAGCCTGGTCGTTCCTAGTTCCTACTCCACTCGGGACACTCTTGGAGATTTGTAGGTCCTAGTTCATATGCTCTAGATAGTTATCTTTCTATTTTATAATTCGAAAGCAGTATTCACGATGTGACTTGATGGAAATGATTTTTACGAATTAATTTCTGACTTATAAAATCATTAATTATAATTAAAGCGAAAGTACACAAATGTACGTAAATAGATAAACAATTCTGGCCACTAATGCGCACAGATTCAAATTGTGCGTTGTTTTGTACCACGCCAAATAATTTAAAAATGATTTAAAACAATATATTGTGCAAGGAAGTATATGCAAATGTATTAATGGACATCGTCACAGGGAGCTTAGATTAGTGTTGTCCATTATAGTATCACGACACCTTTGATCAAACGGAAACGAGAAATAGATTCCGTGTTTGTGGTTACTTGGAAACGACTTGGCTATTTGAAAGTTACTGCCGCCACGGGAAATGTGGAAAAGTTGTCTGTTTTCAGGCAATGCTAAACAACATGATCCGCTCTCCGGTTTATTATAACTGCCTGCATGTTGTAGACAACTATTATGAGGCACACAGAGTGTCACCGATGTTTTGACAGGTACGTAAATGAGCAAGGTGATTGATAGAGTTGGAGAGAAACATACATTATGTTGCAGAATTATTAAATCTCAGCATCAAACGAATGCTCTCTGCGTGTGTACGGTCGCCATTTTCAATCACGGTGCCACCTGGTGAGCAATACAATGTCGCCATCTAGCGAAGAAGATAGATGTGACATAGGGGAATTCATGCGCGAGAAAAAATAGTTCCTCTCGATTGTTTCCTGTTGATGCAGCAATCGAAGCGTGCTCGACAGAATCGGTGTGTGGACAATCCAAACGAGATTTCTTGACAACAACCTCTGTAACACGATATTTATAACTTGTATGATGGATTTCAATTCTGCAAAGTCAATTTACTTAATTTGTATAGAAGGCGAAAGTCATTTCCATATTTCCTGTATGTCCTTTCGAAATTTGATATGATGTTATTAATTTTGATAAAAGTTTCGCTATTACTCCGCGGATTAAAGGTATTAAGCTGACAGGCTCGTAGAGTGATGATTTATGCATCCGACACCTGAGTATTTTTTATGTCTGTAAACTATATCACATGATCGGAAATGTAAAAAATTATGAATTATAATTTATAATAAATCTGTAGTTATAGATCTATTATTTATTTTCTCGAGTTTGACAGAAAACATCAAAGATAAACAAGTTATAGATTTATTCTTTATTTTCACCCCTTGGACAGAAAACATCAAAGGTAAATATCATATAAAACATGTCTTCTTTTAAAGGCATATATTCAAACGAGCTTTGTTATTGAGAGTTCTGAAAAATTACAAAAGGGTGAAGTAACCAAATCGGATGATAAACAAAGATGATAATTATGACCATTTGGAGGTTGTTGGAGGTTGTTGGAGGTTGTTCTAGGATGGATATGGAAACCGCCGTTCATAGAACTATTTTGCATTATATAGTTCTAAATTACCATGTATGGCATACTGATAAATATCATTTATAGCAAACAAAATCACTCCAAAATAATGCAAAATCCTTAACGAAACCAACCCGCCAAGTAAAGGCAAAATTACACTACAAAACCGTTTATCAAAATTCAATCCAGGTGTTCAGGTCATATAATAATGTACATGTGTCGATTAAAAATATAGGTTTATTCACGGGTTCTTAAATACCCTTGATTGAATATGGGTAAAATTAATTATGAGTTAATAACATTTAATTCGACGCTCCAGTTTTGGGTCCTGGCTTGACTGGTTAAAGCCGTTTACAATGTGTCTAAAGTGTTTGGATTCTCAAAATAAGTAAATGATATACACTACTCCACTTTTATAATCGGTCGCTTTTCAAAGAATTATATATATTTTAATACTTCATATCTTCATTTGAAATTTTAACTAGCGTCGTTTAACAAATATCGCTAGCGATTTATAAAACTTAATCTGCCTTGATTGGACTAAAACCTTGTTGATAAACTTAATAAAATATTGGTATGTGTTTTGGTAATTTTCAGTTTTTAGTATTCGTGTTATTTTCAAAAAACCTAGGTGACCGATTAGTGTATATACCTCGTCGTCAGCAGGTTTAGAATTGGTGTACTCGTACATCTGTCGTAAAATTTGTCTGATGATGGCGGGTAGGGACTTTAACTGATAATATAATTGGAAGATGGCATAAGCCACATGAAACACATAGAGGAGAAAGACAATGCCATCTTTGTAATTCCTAAGAAGATGAATTCCATGTTATAATGGAATGCCCTTTATATTATGAATATAGATTTCATCTTAGAATAGAATACAATAATACAAAATATATCCACATTAATTTTTTAAGCGCTTAAGCTTCAAAAAAGGGGTGGGTCGGTCCATTTATGTTAGCTTTTTAAAATAAAAAGACGAATGAGGTTAACATTTGTTTGTGTATGTCTTGAAAGATATGTATATATGCAATTGAAAATTAATTGTTATTTTTTTAAAAAGTTTAATTTTATGTAAAAGAATTGTGAAAATGTTCGATGATTTTATTTCTCCTCTTTACATTGACATTTTGGAGTTAAAAATACGAGTCTTCTTCACAATCGTCTAGTGAAAAATAAGTACGGTGACCTACCATTTTTTGTTGTTGATACTTTTGTATTTAAATGATACAAAAGAAGCTTTAAATACCAATTAAAAAAAATAATCTCAGCACTACGTCCTTTCCAAGTCAACCTCCTTAATGCAATCTAGCATCAACTGTTTCTTTAAAACTAACAAGGATATATGACGTCAACATGAAATGTGAGATTTAAGAATTAGAAGTAGGTAAACCTTGACTAAATTTAAAAAAAAGGAAAATGACGTGCCTCGCTCAAGCGTTATATGGTAACTATGGCAACGTTGAGATATATCACCGAATAAAGTGTATGTTAAAGGACATGTTATGTTAATCTGATGCTTATGTATGAAGTATTAAATATTTGAAATCAAACGGCTACGTAACTTCTATATCAGTCCTCGTACACAAACGAATCTACGCAGCGCTTACGTATGTCTTTGACCAGACTGTAAAGGATAGAAAACAAGCGATCTATTTCAATCAAGGTTATTTTAATAGAAAGTACAAAGCCAGTCATGATATGTACATCCTTTTGTGCGCAGTATCTTTAATCTGGATTCTAACAGACACCTTATTCTTCAAAGGATTGTTATAACGACAATAAAAATAGCTCCTTCAAAGCAATTTGTGCACTTGTTCAAAGTACACACCTGAGGGCTCAGGTACAAATTGAACCACCTGTTGACTCGTTTGAAAACTTCTCCGAGTACAAGGCTGTGAGTAGTCTATGTTTGAAAACAAAACTGGTTAAAACAAATTTAATAGACCCTTAGATTAAGCTATGGCATCCATTAGATAAATAGCTTGAAAATATATTTCGAGGCATTACACGTATATACATACCATAGCCCCCACACCAATGTTCAGAGTGTGGGGATGGATGGGGGTGGGGTGGGGTGGTGGGGGGGAGAGTATGCGTCTTTGCCACCAACCCCCCCCCCCCCCCCCCCCCCCCCCCCAATAATTTGGAGAAAAAAATGGTTAGCGCTCAAAAAGTACTTCTATATAATGTTATATTTTTGGTGTAATTGAGCGTGTATGACGTTGTTTTTTTTGTTTTGCTTGTCAACTTTGTTTGGCCCCCTTAACTCCCCCACACACCCCAAGCCCCGCCCCACCCCCAATAATTGAAACATTCTTCTTCCGATTCCCCGATCCACCGCCCACTTATACACATACAATTAATGGATATACTTGTATAACACATACAAATAATGTCTATACTTGAATAACACATACAATTAATGTATAGACTTACGTAACACATACAATTAATGTCTATACTTGTGTAACACGTGAAATTAATGTATATACTTGTGTAACACATGCAATTAATGTATATAATTGTGTAACACATACAATTAATGTATATACTTGTGTAGCACATACAAATGCTGGATATACCAGTGTAGCACGTATAATTAATGTATATACTTGTGTAGCACATGGAATTGATATATATATATACGTTTGTAACACATACAATTAATGTATATACTTGTGCAACACATAAATTGATATATATATATATATACGTGTGTAACCCACACAATTAATGTATATACTTGTGCAGCACACAAATTGATATATATATATATATATATATACGTATGTAACACATAAAATTAATGTCTATACTTGTGCAACACACACAATTGATATACATATACGTGTGTAACACATACAATTAATGTATAAAATTGTGCAACATATACACTTAATGTGTGTACTTGTGTAACACATATACTTAATGTATATACTTGTGTAGCACATACAAATCATATATATACTTTTGTAACATATACACTTAATGTCTATACTTGCGCAACACACAATTGCTATATATATACGTGTGAAACACATACAATTAATGTATATACTTGTGTAACACATACACTTAATGTATACACTTATGTAACACATACACTTAATGTATATAATGTATATACTTGTATAACACATACACTTAATGTCTATACTTGTGGAACATATACACTTAATGTATATACTTGTGGAACACATACACTTAATGTCTATACTTGTGGAACATATACACTTAATGTATATACTTGTGTAACACATACACTTAATGTCTGTACTTGTGTAACACATACACTTAATGTATATACTTGTGAAACACATACCATTAATGTATATACATGTGTAACACATTCAAGTAATGTATAAACTTGTATAACACATACAATTAATGTATTTACTTTTGTAACACATACAATTATTGTCGACTTGTGTAACACATGCAATTGATGTATATACTTGTGTAACACATACAATTAAGTATATACTCGTGTAACACATACAATTAATGTATATACTTCTATAACACATACAATTAATGTATACTTGTGTAACTCGTACAATTAATGTCTACATACACTTAATTTCGATACTTGTGTAACACATACAGTTAATGAATATACTTGTGTAACACATACAATTAATGGATATACCTGTGTAGCACGTACAATTAATGTATATACTTGTGTAGCACATGCAATTAATGTATATACTTATGTAACACATACAATTAATGTATATACTTGTGTAGCACATGCAATTAATGTATATACTTGTGTAACACATACAATTAATGTATATACTTGTGTAACACCTACAATTAATGTATATACTTGTATAGCACATACAATTAATGTATATATTTATGTAACACATGCAATTAATGCATATACTTGTGTAGCACGTGCAATTGATATATATACGTGTGTTACACATACGATTATGTATATACTTGTGTAACACACACAATTAATGTATATATTTGTGTAACAAATACAATTATTCTATATACTTGTGTAACACGTACACTTAATGCCTATACTTGTGCAACACACACAATTGATATATATACGTGAGTAACACATACAATTATTGCCGACTTGTGTAACACATACAATTAATGTATATACTTGTATAACACATACAATTAAAGTATATACTTGTATAACACATACAATTAATGTATATACTTGTGTAACACATACACTTAATGTATATACTTATGTAACACATACACTTAATGTATATAATGTATATACTTGTATAACACATACACTGAATGTCTATACTTGTGGAACATATACACTTAATGTATATACTTGTGGAACTCATACACTTAATGTCTATACTTGTGGAACATATACACTTAATGTATATACTTGTGAAACACATACAATTAATGTATATATTTGTGTAACGCATACAAGTAATGTATATACTTGTATAACACATACAATTAATGTATATTCTTTTGTAAACATACAGTTATTGTGGATTTGTGTAACACATACAATTAATGTCTATACTTGTGTAACACATACACTTAATGTATATACTTATGTAACACATACACTTAATGTATATAATGTATATACTTGTATAACACATACACTGAATGTCTATACTTGTGGAACATATACACTTAATGTATATACTTGTGGAACACATACACTTAATGTCTATACTTGTGGAACATATACACTTAATGTATATACTTGTGTAACACATACACTTAATGTCTGTACTTGTGTAACACATACACTTAATGTATATACTTGTGAAACACATACCATTAATGTATATACATGTGTAACACATTCAAGTAATGTATATACTTGTATAACACATACAATTAATGTATATTCTTTTGTAAACATACAGTTATTGTGGATTTGTGTAACACATACAATTAATGTCTATACTTGTGTAACACATACACTTAATGTATATACTTATGTAACACATACACTTAATGTATATAATGTATATACTTGTATAACACATACACTGAATGTCTATACTTGTGGAACGTATACACTTAATGTATATACTTGTGGAACACATACATTTAATGTCTATACTTGTGGAACATATACACTTAATGTATATACTTGTGTAACACATACACTTAATGTCTGTACTTGTGTAACACATACACCTAATGTATATACTTGTGAAACACATACCATTAATGTATATACATGTGTAACACATTCAAGTAATGTATAAACTTGTATAACACATACAATTAATGTATTTACTTTTGTAACACATACAATTATTGTCGACTTGTGTAACACATGCAATTGATGTATATACTTGTGTAACACATACAATTAAGTATATACTCGTGTAACACATACAATTAATGTATATACTTCTATAACACATACAATTAATGTATACTTGTGTAACTCGTACAATTAATGTCTACATACACTTAATTTCGATACTTGTGTAACACATACAGTTAATGAATATACTTGTGTAACACATACAATTAATGGATATACCTGTGTAGCACGTACAATTAAGTATATACTCGTGTAACACATACAATTAATGTATACTCGTGTAACACATACAATTAATGTATATACTTCTATAACACACACAATTAATGTATACTTGTGTAACACGTACAATTAATGTCTACATACACTTAATTTCGATACTTGTGTAACACATACAGTTAATGAATATACTTGTGTAGCACATGCAATTAATGTATATACTTGTGTAACACATACAATTAATGTATTTACTTTTGTAACACATACAATTATTGTCGACTTGTGTAACACATGCAATTGATGTATATACTCGTGTAACACATACAATTAATGTATATACTTCTATAACACATACAATTAATGTATACTTGTGTAACTCGTACAATTAATGTCTACATACACTTAATTTCGATACTTGTGTAACACATACAGTTAATGAATATACTTGTGTAACACATACAATTAATGGATATACCTGTGTAGCACGTACAATTAATGTATATACTTGTGTAGCACATGCAATTAATGTATATACTTATGTAACACATACAATTAATGTATATACTTGTGTAGCACATGCAATTAATGTATATACTTGTGTAACACATACAATTAATGTATATACTTGTGTAACACCTACAATTAATGTATATACTTGTGTAGCACATACAATTAATGTATATATTTATGTAACACATGCAATTAATGCATATACTTGTTGTGTAGCACGTGCAATTGATATATATACGTGTGTAACACATACGATTAATGTATTGCTTGTGTAACACACACAATTAATGTATATATTTGTGTAACAAATACAATTATTCTATATACTTGTGTAACACGTACACTTAATGTCTATACTTGTGCAACACACACAATTGATATATATACGTGAGTAACACATACAATTAATGTATATATTTGCGTAACACATACACTTAATGTATATACTTGTATAACACATACAATTAATGCCTATACTCGTGTAACGCATACAAATAATGTATATACTTGTGTAACACATACACTTAATGTATATACTTGTAGAACACATACAATTAGTGTATATACTTGTGTAACGCATAAAATTAATGTATATACTTGTATAACACATACAATTAATGCCTATACTCGTGTAACGCATACAAATAATGTATATACTTGTGTAACACATACAATTAATGTATATACTTGTAGAACACATACAATTAGTGTATATACTTGTGCTACGCGTACAATTAATGTATATACTTGTGTAACACATACAATTAATGTCTATACTTGTATAACACATACAATTAATGTATATACTTGTGCTACGCGTACAATTAATGTATATACTTGTGTAACACATACAAGTAATGTATATACTCGTATAACGCATACTATTAATGTATATACTTGTGTAACACATACAATTAATGTATATACTTGTATAACACATACAATTAATGTTTATTCTTTTGTAAACATACAATTATTGTGGATTTGTGTAACACAAACAATTAATGTCTATACTTGTGTAACATATACAATTAATGTCTATATATTTGTAACACATACAATTAATGTCTATACTTGTGTAATACATACAATTACTGTATATACTTTTGTAACACATACAATTATTGTCGACTTGTGTAACAAATACAATTAATGTCTATACTTGTGTAACACATACAATTAATGTCTACATACACTTAATTTCGATACTTGTGTAACACAAACAGTTAATTTCGATACGTGTGTAACACATACAGTTAATATATATACATGTGTAACAGATAAAATTAATGAATATACCTGTGTAGCACGTACAATTAATGTATATACTTGTGTAGCACATGCAGTTTATGTATATACTTGTGTAATGCATATACTTGTGTATCGCTTACAATTAGTGTATATACTTGTGTAACTATTGTATTGTATTAATTGTATTTAATTTTTAATTGGATTTTATAGTCGCACTAATATGACCTTAGCTGTTAGCGCGACTATAAAATCCAATTAAAAATTAAATACAATTAATGTCTATACTTGTTTAACGCATACAATTAATGTATTAATAATATCTGATATTGTGGATGATGTTACAGCCGTGTCTTGAATATATTATAATATTAACTTTCGAAATCTAACCGCATAATAGTTTCATTAGACACATTACGAGAGTCAATAACCTGTATGGGTCGGAACTTTCGTAGTAACCTTGAATCCAGTTTTCTTTCATAGTATCATTTAGGATGGCGCTTTATGTAATTCTACAGCTTTTCTCGAATATTTATGATCAAACATAATAATAAAGATGTAATTAGGCAAAACCCAAGTATCCCCTACATGTGTTTGGCACTACATTTCTTAAATAATAACACGAATAAAAATATGGTATTATTTACTCATCAACTCCCCCTTAAGATTTTTTAAATGGAATCCACCTCATCAGCAACCAAGAATGTAAAGGGTTTAATTACTCCAGATCAACTGGATGTGTTCGCCTGGTGCATCGAAAGTAATTATGTATTAAAGAGTTTCTTTCAAAACCCTTTTAGGGCAGTTTCCTGTTATATTTTGGCTGTAACTGTATTCTGGACACGTGATTGAAATTTTGAAATAAAGCTCATCATGCTTTTGGCAGTTTTAAAGTAGAAAGAGTGCAATTGCAAGGGGTCAAAACAATGTTGATGTTTGTCCCAGTGTTAGAATATAAACTGAAGAAATCTTTTTTAGAAGATACTCAACCCATCATTTCCTTGTTGGTGTTTTACAGCAGACATGCTGGGGTTCATGATAAAATACGTTATTTAATTATTCTAACAAGGTTTGAGTTTTCTGCAGGTCGTTAACATTTTGACTATTATAATAATTATAATAATTGATGACTACAATGGCGAAGCCTATCATTGTGTGGATCTAAGCCACTCATCTAGCAAAGATGATATAACATTGTGTTGAACTGAGCCACTCATCTAGCAAAGATAATATAACATTGTGTGGAACTGAGCCACTCATCTAGCAAAGATAATACAACATTGTGTGAAAATGAGCCACTCATCTAGAAAAGATAATATAACATTGTGTGGAACTGAGCCACTCATCTAGCAAAGATAATACTACACTGTGTGAAACTGAGCCACTCATCTAGAAAAGATAATATAACATTGTGGGGAGCTGAGCCACTCATCTAGCAAAGATAATATAACATTGTATGGAACTGAGCCACTCATCTAGCAAAGATAATACTACACTGTGTGAAACTGAGCCACTCATCTAGAAAAGATAATATAACATTGTGGGGAGCTGAGCCACTCATCTAGCAAAGATAATTAACATTGTGGGGAGATAAGACACTCATCCAGCAAAGACAATATAACATTGTGGGGAAACTGAGCCACTCAACTAGCAGAGATAATATGAGCTGAGCCACTTGTCCAGCAAAGATGATATAAACTTATAAACTTGTGGGGAACTGAACCACGCATAGAGCAAAGATAATATAACATTGTGGGGAGATGAGCCACTCATCTATCAAATATAATATAACATTGTGTGTAGCTGAGCCACACATCTAGCAAAGATAATATAACATTATAGGAGGGGGAAACTGAGTCACTCATCATATCATTGTGTGGGGTGGGGAGGGGTGTAGGGAACTGAGCCACACATCTAGTAAAGATAATATAACATTGCCGGGAGCTGAACCACTCATCTAGTAAATATAATATAACGTTGTGGGGGAGCTGAGTCATTCATCTAGCAAATATAATAGAACATTTAATAAACACCCTTGTTCACGGCTAATAGAGAAAAACACCCAGGAATTCTTTGTTGACAAACTGTATTAGGGTTAGGGTTATTACACTAAGCTTTCGCGAGACAGCATTACACTGCAACAGAATATGAACAATTTGTTTCTGATCCCGAATGATAAAGACAATGTTCAATCTTCATTAACATCTTCTCCTGAATCTTAATGAGCCCGCCTCATAATGACATAAAGTATCTCCGCAAATTAAGAACACGGTGCACGTAATACAGCCGATGCTTAAACGCGTTTATGAAAAATTATTAATAAGCCGAATCGGGCTTCGTAATCAACTGCAGCAGCGAAATGTTGGAAATAAGATGAATATAAAACAAAAAGTATGACAGTTAGATATCCAAACATGTGTAGATCACTCCTCATGCAGTCGTTAATATTTCATGATATCAAAACATAGTTGATAGGTTTACAGAACGTATGATGTTTTATTCCGTAAGCATATGTTTTCTAAATAACAGATGGTCTGTCTGTGGCTTTGCGGAAAATATTTCTCACCTGTGAGCTATATTAAGTTTGTTTCTTAATATCTTCAAAACAGTTTCCCTCTAATGATTGATATATGCCGATCTTTGAGATGCGAGCATAACATCTACTTTTGTTTAGGATGCACACATCTATTTTGATATATGGAGGGATATACATTGTTGTATCTTGATAGAATTGTTAAGGATTTTAATAATAACGCATTGTTCGCCTATTTGTTTTCTTTATTCCGGTAGATGATAATAATCTACATCAACACCGGCATATTATATTCTCTTTTATTCAATACAATACGTACACGTTTATAATGCGGCATTCGCAACACCTGGTACACTGCTTCGCAGCATTACCCAATATAGTCTTGATCATCTTCGACGCTTGATGGTAAATACAAACGTCTTGACAATTTGCGCAGAAACAAATTTGAAACTTGAACCACGTGACCGTACATTTATTTTTTATTAAAGTATTCTTACCATCCGCATTTAGTTCGTCGATATAATGATTAAGTTTCCCTCTCTGTTTATATATAAATGTATTGCCTTTGTGCCTTTCGATAGCAGGTATTCCTGTCTCAGCCAAACAAAAACCTTACCCGTGTATTGGCAAAAATCAAACTTTGTTCATGAGGTCTTGTCTGGACGTTTGTCTTGAAAACAAGCAAGCGTCCAGATGATCTAGACTAGAATGTATATTTTTCTATGTTTCCATATTGGTAGTTTTCGCCATTGCGCCTTAGATTCCCGCCAAAACAAATTTGCATTCAAAATCAACGTTATCATCCAAATTTTGCAATGCCATTTAGCCGATTGCTCCATCAATAGTTAATTTACATGTAAACAATGACAAACCCTTCACCTGCATTGTAAGAAACAAACATGCAACGCAAATTATGCATCAACACTAGTGGTTTATCGGCCATTTTGTTCACAGAGCAACACTGCACTATTTTCTGTGCCGTTGCCTTCCTTCCGGCTAACAAAATATCAAGATTTTGAACACATACACACGAGGCGGGATCCCGAAGAATGACGGGATTGGCCGAGCGTTCACGATTGATAATGCGGGTCACTCATTGCCCCTCTCCCCGCTTTAAAAACATTCTCAAAATTAGCAGAGCTGAAAGTAGAAAAACAAATATTTTTTTAGACAATACGACTGTAGTAAACTAGTACCCAACAACGCCATTTTTTTTGTTTAATTTTCTTTAACCACCTAGAATCACCACAGTAGTACTTTTTAGCTCGACTATTCGAAGAATAAGAGTGCTTATGTAATCACCCCGGCGTCGGCGTCCCACATCAAGGTTTGCGTCTAAGCTGTGTTTACAAGTATATATCTCTTACATTTCTTATCCTAGCACATCCAAATGTGTTCATGGGCTTCCTTATAGCATTATATTAAGGGCTGCATAAGCAGTTTTGGTTCCTGTAACCCATGAGCTCCCATGGAACCCAAATTATGAAAGCCCATAAAATGTGTCCCATTTCACATAAAATTTTGCGTGTAAGCTGTGTTTACAAGTCTATATCTCTTACAATTCTTACCCTAGCACAACCAAATTTGGCCATTAGCTTCCTTATGGCATTATCTTAAGGTCTGCTTAAGTAATTTTGGTTCCTGTAACCACTGGGCTCCATGGAACCCAAATTCTGATAGCCCTTAAAATGTGTCTGTTTCACATCAAATTTTGCGTGTAAGCTGTGTGGTTTACAGGTCTATATCTCTTACATTTCTAGTCCTATCTGAACTAAATTTTGGAATTGGTTTCCTTATAGTATGTTGTAAAGGGTTGGGTAAGTAATGTTGTCTTCTGCAAATTCTGGGCTCCCATGGCTCCCATGGAACCCAAATTGGGATGGCCCATGAAATGTGCAATAAAGGCAGATCTAGGTTTGCATGTAAGCATGTATAAATCTATAATTTTGGTTTGGGATTTCTTATAGCATTATGCATCTTATTCATTGGGGCATGGGCGACCTCCTCCCCCACCCCCCACCCCCCCCCCCCCAGCCCCCACTCCCACCCCACTCCACACCCCTCGTATTTTTTTACTTTTTTTTTTTTAAACATATTTCTGTGTTGTTTTAGTCAATTTTTACCCATATATGTTGCCATGTTGCGCCATCCCCCCCTCCCCCCCCCTCCCCCCCACCCCCCATTTTATTTAATGTTTATTGTTTTTTACATATATCTGTGTAAAATCTTACACATATATGTTGCCCCCTCCACCCAACTCCCTGCCTCTCCATTACCCCACTCCCACACCCCCACCCCTCCCCCCCGCCCCCCCCCTCGAAACTCGATTTAATTTTTTGTCTCGCCTTTTCGAAGAAAAAAAGAGACATAGGTGTTGCTTTTCCGGCGGCGGCGGCTGCGGCTGCGGCGGCGGCGGAGGCGGCGTCAACATCCAAGTTTTGCGTTTAGGTCATTTTCTCACAAACTGTATGCACTAGACCTTTCAAACTTTGCTTATAGTTGTATCTTGGGTGGTACATCGCAACATGACAAAGAAAATGTGGAAGTGACCTTGACCCTCAAAGCAAAGGGCAGATAACTTAATAATTTTAGGTTCAACTCTTGCGTTTAGGTCACTTTTTCACAAACTGTATGTACTAGACCTTTCACACTTTGCTTATAGTTGTATCTTGGGTGGTACATCGCAACGTGACAAAGCAAATGTGGATGTGACCTTGACCCTCCAAGCAAAGGGCAGATAACTTAATAATGTTTAGGTTTAACTTTTGCGTTTAGGTCACTTTTTTCACAAACTGTATGCACTAGACCTTTAAAACTTTGCTTATAGTTGTATCTTGAGTGGTACATCACAACGTGACAAAGCAACTGTGGAATTGACCTTGACCCTTTAAGCAAAGGGCAGATAACCTTATAATTTTTACCTTCAACTTTGGCATTTAGGTCACTTTTTCACAAGCTATGCACTAAGACCTTTCAAACTTTGCCTATAGTTGTATCTTAAGTGGTACATTGCAACGTGACAAAGCAAATGTGGATGTGACCTTCACCATCCTAGCAAAGGGCAGGTAACTTTAATTGTTACATTTACATCACTTTCTCATGAACTATAATTATGCACTAGACGTTTTAAACCTAATTTATAGCTTAATCATTGGAAGAAAACATATTCTGTTTTGACATAGTTGTGTCTTGGGTAATGCATCCCTTTGGATGCATGGATTTCATCTATGACCTTGACCTACTTTTTGGAGCTGATGATTTTTAGCTCTACTGGCCAAGAGCCTTCATTTTTCATCCGATCTTTACCAAACTATTTTCAATCCAATCTTTACCAAACTTTAGCAGATTGTTAATATCAATGAAAGCTCACACAAGTTCAAAAACCAGCCAGATAGGACCAGTAACAGCGGAGTTATGTCCCTTGATTTAGTTAATAATGCTATATTTTGCCTCCTTAATATAATAGGGCTTTTAATTTTCATCTGATCTTCATCAAACTTTATGATGATTTGCCTTTTTTTTTTATTATTACAGTGCTTTGGGGTGTATAGAATCATTGGTAGTAAAGAATCATTTCCTGTTTAAATTCAATTTTCTCAGCTCATATATTTTAGATTATTTTAAAACTTTCCAGGCTTGAAGATATATCATATAAGCATATATTTATTCAACGGTGAAATTATTTGGGACATTTTTCCATGCAAAATATATCACTACGTGCAGCACCTCTCAGAAAAAATGATTCTATACTACCTGAATGAAGTGTGATTTTGAAACGAAAAATTTATACTGTCACAATAAACTCAGAAATAAATATTTGCTGTTTTAACAAATGTTAGGGACAAAAGTCAAAATGCAATCATCAATTAAGGTAACTTGTTGAAGTTTGGCGCTTTTAAGGATAAAATGAAATTATGTAAATATTGGTACAAAAACGCCTATTAAAAAATCACAGTTTTAGGACAATAATTTTAGAAATGTTGCTATCATCATTTTAGAAATTTTGCTATCATACGACTAAAAGGGTAAATCTAAATCAGAAATTAAATAAACATTTTCCTTTCATTTTAAAATTAGACGTTTTACCCAAGTGATTCTATACCCCCCAAAGCACTGTAGTATATTTTTTTGTTTACATTTTTTTAAAATATATATATATTTTTTTTTTTAATTATTTTATTATTATTATTTTTCATTTATTCATTTATTTATTTAATCTTTTTTTTTTTTTTTTAATTTGCTTATTTTTTTTTATATATTATTATTTTTTATTTCCTTTTTTTTTTTTTTTAAATGTTTAATTCATTACTTTTTTTTAATTACTTCTTAATTTTTTTTTGATGTTAACGTCGTGTTAGCAGGAAGCATAGCTATGATTTCTAGTTGTGTCTATTGCGTTTTTTTTCGGTTCGTTTATTTTTGATGGAGTTACGGCCCCTTGACATTTTTTACTTTCTTGTCGGCGCTACTCCTCCTAAACGCCTTGTTGGATTTCGACGAAACTTGGCAGGAAGCATCGGTAAGATGTCTAGTTGTGCATGTAACGCTTTTGTTCTAGTACGCTGATTTATGACGGAGTTATGGCACTTTGACATTTTTACTTTAAATTTCTTGTCGGCGCTACTCCTCCTAAACGGCTTGTTGGATTTTTACAAAATTTGGCAGAAAGCCTCCGTATGATGTCTAGTTGTGCAAAGCGCGGTATATCAATGAAATCTTTTTACAAGTTCAAAATCCAGCTAGATATTGTTAGTAACAACAGGTTATGGTCCTTGATTTGTTGGAAAATGCTATATTGTATTTTCCTTTGTTAAATCTGTAGTTACTTCATTTTTTATCTGATCTTTACCATATTTGTTTAGAATGTTAATATACCCCCACTCACCCCACCACCCATTTTTATGAAATTACATTCATAGAAGAAAGTGGGACAAATTAAAAAATACCCATGCCAGACTAGACACAGTAGACTTATTGCCCATGATTACCAGGTGAGCGATCTAAGGCCATCCTATCCCTGTTGTGTTTGCAATGTTTTAAATACATTACTGATGGGAATTTTATGTCGACAATCCTTGATATATAAGAGCCGTTTTAGCCAGTAGAGCATCCACAGGCCCTCTTGGGCCTCTTGTTTTTAATAGAATGGCATTTTGTTTTTAAACAAATGCACTTAAATGTCATCTCAGGAAACGACAAACTCCGTTGTTTTTAGTTACTAAAATGTTTACAAACTTTTATTTAAGCATCATTGACCTTTTTTTTTTATGTCCAGCCCCCATTAGGCGAGACATGTGAATCCACGGATTTCTTGTTTTACATATTTCTGTGTTGTTTTTGTCAATTCTTACACATAGCTATGTTGAACCGTAAATTGCACAGAAACGAATTCTTCACACGTGTGAGGAATTCCCCCCGCTCCCCCTCCCCCTCTCCTACCCCACTCGAAATCGTTTTATTTTTATTTTGTTTTACCATATTTCTGTGTTGTTTTGGTCAATTCTTACATAGCTTCTTACACATATATGTTGCCCTCCCCACCCCCGCCTCTCCCCCACCCCCGCCCCCACTCAAAACTCGATTTACTTTTTTTTAAAAATATTTCTGTGTTGTTTTGGTCAATTCTTATACATAGCCACGTTGCGCCCCCAACCCCACCCCACATTGTTTTAGCCCTGTTTTCTGATGGTATATACTAGCTATATAATTTATTATTCTCTGAAAAATCGAATAGTTGAGCTGCGCTGTTCTCCGACAGCTCTTGTTTTAAAACCAGTGGCATTTAGACAAATTAAACCATCCACATCTTTTGATAACAAATAAAAATAAGTTCTGTCAATATTTTCTCTTAGTGTATGCGTATTCTTTTAAGCTGTTAGGGACAGGCCATTAATATACAAATATGTACACAATGTGTAGGACAATCTCAGGCTAACATTAATCGCCATGCTTCACACTAGAATATTATTAACTGCTGAAAAGAAAGTGTTCTTCAACTGTATTGTTATGCGATGCGTTCCTCCCGCGTGATCTCGCGAAAGTGTCATTCAGAACACACGACACGTGACCCTTGAAACAAGGAGAACAGTTGAACAGATGCTGGCCACGCGTTTTCTTTTTTAAAAACTGGAATCAAGTACGATTTTTATAAATAACGTTGCTACGTTATTCGGAGAGAGAGAGAGAGAGAGAGAGAGAGAGAGAGAGAGAGGGGGGGGGGGGGAGAGCGAGCGCGAGCGAGGAGAGAGAGAGAGAGAGAGAGAGAGAGAGAGAGAGAGAGAGAGAGAGACTCTTTAAGTTGGTATATTTTAGTTATAAAAACAGCTTTTTTTAATGCGAAAGTATGTTGATAAAGTCCTTCTAAATTGCAGAAAACTGTTTCTTTCTTTGTTTATTAGTGATTTTTAGCTCGACTTTTCGAAGAATAGTGAGAGCTATCCGACTCACCACGGCGTCGGTGTCGGTGTCGGCGTCGGCGTCCCCAGCTTCACCTCAACGTTGTTGTGCAATAGATTGATAACTTCAAAACGACTCGAGCTATTGTATTAAAATTTTAAACTAATGTTTCATATCAAAGTCTGTACCTTATCCAACAATCCCCATAACTCTTCCATTCATTTTGACAAAATTATGGCCCCTGAATTGGTAAAAAATGTCATTTTTACATAGAAGTAAAAAGGAAAACCACTTCAAAATCTTCTTCTCTTCTTCTCTGAAACAAAAAAGGGCTTCAGCTTAGATATTTTGTATGTAGCATCGTCCAGTAGTCCTCTACCAAGTTTGCTCAAATGGTGCCCCTGGGTCAAAATTGGACCCGCCCCGGAAGAACAGAATTGTTTTCGAGATCAGTTCCAAAGTTTTAGAGATGACGGTAAGTCATTTGGAACGAACTTGATATTAGCATTCGCGAAGCACCATCACTTTCGAGTTTTAAAACTAGACTTAAATATTACTTTAAACCACTGATAGTACCCCAATACTAAGTATATTGGGTGATAGATACCTTTCAGTTCTGAATGCATGTTTGCGAAACAGTTGCAGCAAGTTAAACGCTATCCCAATTGAATATGTGGTGAAGATGTTGAGGATTATTTGTTTATATGTGTAATTTTCAGCGAACAACTAACGGACGAGGAAAACCGTATTCTATTTACTCAAGTTTAAAAACATTACACGATTCCAAAATCCTTAACTTTATATCGATATACCGTTGTATTTTGTCTATATCAACTGTCGCTATGTTGATATGGCGTGATATTTCGGTGGAGATTGCGTGGGGGTAGAATGGCACGGCAGAGTTTACATATTTTTTAAATAATTTTTTTATTTTGTTTTTGTTTCTTCGTTGTTTTTTCCTATCAAGTTCATATTTAAATGTAATGTTACAATTTCAAACGGATAATCACGTACACTTTTTCAGCCACAATGGAGAGAACTGTAACTAGTGTTGTAATAACATATAATTATATATAGCTAAAAATGCTATTAAATACTTTTAATTTCATATACGATCCTAAATAAGTGAATATTATACTCCGAGTTCGTCGTATCATTTGTGTTTTGTGCTCCGAGTGTGGTCGTATCATAACCAGTCGTAAATCGTATCCATACTCCTTACACCCCTCCCACATTTCCCCTGGTTTGCTATTTAAACCAGCTCTAGTGGGCTTAAAATTTCAAATGCCTGTTTGTTGTACATTTTTTCTTGCTAAAACAACATTAAACTCGATATAGATATCATCTCATCTCATTATTATTTAAATATCGTTCAAACTACCACCACCAACAATGTTATTATGTTTACATAATATCTTATTATCTTGCCTTTCTTGTATTTTGTATCTTGCATTTGTTATAGAGGGCCCCAAGGAAGATTAGTATAAACTAATTGGGACACCCTCGATAAATAAAGACTTAAATTCAATTCTAGTTAAGCACAAAAACATGTTGCAGAAACAAGAATCGAACTATCGAGATACAGTGCTGCGGTACAGCTGAAATGCTGTTTCAATACCGATTGCATCATTTACTGAACTCCACATTTCATTCTTAATTAATTGTTGAACTATATAATTAATACAAAAAAAATCCCGAATGGAAAACACGTTTACATGTACATAACAAAGACTTTTTAGACTAGGAAATAGTTTCACTGACGGGTGACCTGCGTTCGTCGTAACGCTCCGACGTGTTTTTATCCGGATACCGGGGGTGCTGATTTGACGAAACACGTAAAATATGTAAATCATCGTTGTCGACGTCAACATTCGATTATTCGCGGCAATTAACCGTCGCAAAACAGCAGCAACGCCATGACGTGAGCAATGTTCAGAAGAGATTGTAATGCGTATTAGTTTTCAAAACCCATAATAATACAGAAATCCGTCCATAAAACAATGGAGAGTAAACGTTTTAAACACTATAAGAAGAAATATTCGTATATTGCGATATCATTTTATGACAGGGAATATAATGTTAAAGGCCTATTTTAAAGGTTTCTATTTGTCCTCCTGAGGGAAGTTTATAAATATATAGCAAAGTCTGTTAAGACACATTTAATAAAATATTTCGGGCATAGCCCTTCATCAGTTGTGTAAAACACACCATTTTTAAACGTCAACAGAATAATCTGCTCGAAATAGAGTATTCTGTTGTGGTTCAATGTACGGCCGCGTGCATAATGTTGTTGTAAAGTTGTGTGTGTTTTAAAGTACGTATGTCAATTGTACTATATATCGAAATATCAAAATAAAAGTAGGAAATGAGGAAATATGTTTTAAGGATGTTCCCTGGGAAAATATGTCGTGCTGAGAGTTTTGATATTTAAAGCTTCTTTGGTATCATTTAAATACAACATTGTGAACAAAGGGTAGGCCACCGCACTTTTTGTTGCCCGAAACGTCTTTGAAGAAGATTTGTATTTCAAACTCCCAATTGTCAAAAGTTGTATTCATAACATTACTCATATTTAAAACAACGATTAATTTTCAATAACATATATACATACGTTTCAAAACATCCACAGTTTCAGTTTTATTCAGACTCATACATATATACATGATCATGTCCTATACATTTGCCAGCAACAGTTACACACTAACACTATGAGAAGAGTTTGAGTAATTTAACGAGTTTTGACATAATATATAAATAGTTTGCATTAGTAATAACAATTGATCCATGCATGTACTTTCTAAATAATTACTCCTTGTGCATATTTCTTAATACTATAATAAAAACAGTAGATCCACGAAATTCATATAACGTTAAGTGCAGTAAATAGGTCGTTATGCAAATATTTAATTAAAATATTAACACTATTCCTTGCGAAAACAATATATTATTTACATAATGGCAATTCTTCCAAAACAAATGCAAATCTATTTATTTTTTTCACACAGAGAAACTATATATACATGTATATATATATTTTTTTTTTTCGTATTTGGCTTGTTTTTTTAACCGCCGAGCAAAAGTACTTTAACATGTATACGTAGTATCTCTGGATAAAATGGTTATGATCCTCGGGACAGCCTGACGTCATATAATTTTGCCTGACGTCATATAATGTTATCCAACTCGTTTAATATATTTAAATAGTAAACAGGCACTCATGTAAGGTGTTCTTGACGGGTTCTCGGTGTTTAAAATGCTACAGCAGCAAAATAACATGTAAGTCTGACTTCAAGTGGTAGAGATAGGACGCGATATAATGACCACTTTGGGTCGCTTATATCTTCCAGATCTTTTAGATAATCCAGGGCATATCTGAAAATCCTTCACATCGTTCTCGGAGTATTAGCTTTATTAAATCCTGTTTATGTCTATAAAACAAATCTAGAATTCCGAACCCATGCGGCGCGCTAAAAGTATATAACATTTACAAATCTCGCAGAAATCTCGTACACGGTGATATTATAATTGCATTGGTAACGTGGATACGTTTTGCGGGCAATAACGTACATTAGGAAGGCAAACTTAATTTTCTTCACGCTCGGGTTCCCGCTGTTTAAGCATCATGACTCTCCATTCTCCGTGGTTCCGAACATTTTATTTCATAAATATGAAATTCTGCTAACGAGATATTAACGCTACAAATCAAGATATACCACCCATCCCAATCGTTTGGGGAGTCGTTCTGTAATTCAGGAACTATTTTCATTGATAAATACTGATACTTTATTGATGCATTTTCGTACCTATCTTTTCAATTTCCAAGTCGGAGATATGGTGATGCGCTGCGAGACTTCTTAACCCGAATTGTCTCACATGGAGGGAAAGCAACACGTTAATATCTTCAAGTAACGACTACTTATTGCTGAATTATTGCGAAATTTGTAATTATCAGAGAAAAGTGACGTAAACTAATCACTTTATTTGTTTGAACTTATCCTGGCGTCGGTAGCTTAATGGTAGCAGCTCATTTTTAACCTGCTGGAAAAAGAGTAATTTATGTTCCATTACATGCAATGCCTACTCTGTTTTTGAGAAATTAGTCAGAAGATGAAAAATATAAAAAATGAGCGTACTTGATGTATGACTGTGATTGCTGTTAATTATACACATTACAAAGGGTAAAAAGCAGGTCACGTTTGGGACGTCTCAGCGTCATCTGTTGCTTCAGGAAATTATTATTATGTTCTTAGACATATATTTCGGTGTTTGTCAAAATAAGAAATTATGTCAAAAAAAGAGATTATGAAGATAAAGTAGAAGCAACAGAAGAACTGAGAAAACAGAGGAATAGCTGGGAAACACTAACCGAATGTATAACATCAGTGTTATGTATCCAGGTGTACCAGAAGTAAATCAAATCCCATTGAGTCCAATGCAAAATTGAGCAAGCTTTTTAGTTATCCATTTTTCAAAATGAAGTTCAAACTAAGATTCACTTACATGTTCTTAGTCATGAGACCTGCCTCTCTAGAAAACTGCTGAGAATAGTAGGGGTCATGTGGCATATAAGAAAATAAAATTCTGATCTTTGTTGATACCGTGAACAAACTGCGTTCATTCGGCACCTCTTAAATGTGTTCTACTTTCACTTTCAAAACTGTCAAGTTGACAAATAAAATCATCATACAACCATGCAAATGGTTTTTAGCTATCACAAACAAGTCAATAAAGTCATTTCAGCCAGAAAAACAGGCCTTAAATACTCAAAAATGCCTTTTATCACAAAAAAAGTTAGGGATTATATATTTGGGAACTCCTTTCGACTACACCAGGCATGAATACCACAGTGATTTACTTCCTGTATGCCTCCACGAGGATTATGGTAGTCGTACTAGCGTAGGAACCTACCAAATACAAACCATGCCGCTAAGACAGGAAAGTAATCGTCATGTTCTCTATGGTAAGAGTAGACCAGGTTCCCGGCTTCCTATGCATCCTTCCCCTCTCTCTGTAGCGGCTCTAAATAACATATCATATGTTGATGAGTCGTTAAACAACATTCAGTTCGTCATGTTCATCAATTGCTTGCTCGTCATGTTCACCAAATGCTTGTCCGCCATGTTCATCAATTGTTTGCTGTCATCAAACTCCCCGCCGTGGTTACTTCCCCTTTCTGTTACATTAACCACTGCCACCACACAAATTATTTTAATTTTTGGTTAAATGTGTTTTAGGTCAATATTTCAACTTGCTTTGTTCATAATATAGGAAAATGGTGTAAAAAAACGGTATCTGGTTACAAAAATAATTTATTTATAAAAAAAATATCTATTTTTAGCGAATATATATTTTATATGCATGTCACAGGGCGGGAAAATAAATAATAAAATCATTAAAACCTTGCGTCTTTATCTATTTATTTTCCCTTTTAAGTAATATAACACAGGTGACCCTGTTAGAATATATCCTATAGCAATGACATGTTATACACTCATACCTTTACTAATATAATTATGCACGTGCACGCGATAAAGCTATGCTTCGGCGCATTTGCCGTTTAGATATTGAGGAGTAAAGTTATACACTTTACTGGATTGTTTATTTCACATAATAAATATATTATTCATATATTTACAGGTATGTAACATATGTATTATTGTTCATAGTTTTAAGAGAACATGTAATTAGTATTTTGTAATATTGATTGTTAAGAGACTACAAGATACGTAATCCAATTCAGCAATGTGTATGTGTGTGTTTGATGTTTCAATGTTAACCTTTGAACATAAATCATCGTTGTCATTATATTATATACATTATCTTTATTGAGAATGTAATTTGTAACTTCCAATTAAATGACATTTCATTTAATATAGGCATTTGCCGTTTAGATATTGAGGAGTAAAGTTATACACTTTACTGGATTGTTTATTTCACATAATAAATATATTATTCATATATTTACAGTCTTCTGTGATGTGTATGACACCTGGTTTTGAGAACCCATGTATGGGGATAATGCAGACAAAATAGCATTGCAAATAGTCACCGCTATACAAACGGTCTGCGACATGCACACCGGTTACTTGTAAACAAACATGTATTGCGTTGAGAAAACTGGTTGGATGTTTTGAATATCTTCTCGAAGATGATGATGTTATTGCCAATTGGTTGCCTGTTGGTTACGGCAAGAGTTTGCTATACCAAGCATTACCTAATGTATCGCCATTTTGTAATCACATGGCTTCAGCTATCGTCAGGTGATTTGTGTGGTGGCAGGGATTATTGGCTACAATATCACTGCGCGGAGGTTGGCTCGTCATGTTAACCAAATGCTTGTTCGTCAATTGCTTGCTTAGTCTAGATCATCTGCGACGTTTGCTTGTTTTCAAGACAAACGTCTAGAACAGTCCTCCTGAACAAAGTTGATTTTTGCCTATACACTGGTAAGGTTTCTGATTGGCTGAGACAGGAACACCTGCTATCCAAGATATACAGAAAGGCAGAAAGACAATACATTTATTAATAAACAGAGATAAGCAAAGAGGGAAACTTCATTATTATATCAACGAACTAAATGCGGATGGTTAGAAATACTTCAATAAAAAAAACCGGTCACGTGCTTCCAGTTTTAAATTTGTTTGTATTTACAATAAAGCGTCGAAGATGATCAAGACTTTTGCTTGCTCGTCATGTTCACTAAATGTTTGCTGGTCATGTTCGTCAAATGCTTCCTTGGCATGTTCATCCAGCTCGTTCATCAAACACTTCTCCTCATCATGTTCACCAATTGCTTGCTCGTCCTATTCACCAAATGCTTGTTCAATGATGGTTGTTCAACGTTAACTATGTTTTCTTTCTCAATTTTCATTGGATTAACAACTGCATGCCTCGCTGCATGAATTCATAGCATATATTACCTGGAAAAGTCTCTTAATCGGACTTCTGTCAATGCACCCTTGGTGGTAGGCATTTATAGTTCCACCAATTATTTAAGCAGAATTCCATCATATGGCGTTCTTTCATAATACGACTTGAAATGAATGACATTCGTCAACAGTTACATGGATGTCTTATAAATATGTCCAAACAAACGATGTATAAAGGGTAACACTAGTGTTTCGTTAAAATGAATACAATTAAAGCTGAGACATATTTTGTCTTTCGACTTTATTATTTGCGATCTTCAATTTTCAGCCATGTTTTTTTAAATGTGAAAAACTTAAATTGTTTAGATTTATTGCATTTTTGACATAGAAGTAGCACTTTTATAATACACAAACCAAAGCATATGCATTCATATTTCATACAGAAGTATTTTACTAGTCGCAGTCAACCTTTTCGAGCCATTACCGTGACTGGAATTTAGTATGCACATGAAATAAATGTACATTTTTATATGAGCCTTTATTCATTTCATATGGTTATACCGAGGAAAGAAGTGGTTGGTCTGCCTCCACCACGAACAAATCGACCATCATATATAGCCTAAACTGTGCTGAAAACGTTGTAAAACACAATTCAGCATCAGTTCATATCCCAATGCCGCGAAAGCGTTCAAGCGATCGAAAATAGTCGCAAACACATCGGAGGGATGCGAATTAGGGGAAATCGTCCGAGAGATAAAAAAATAATTGCGAAAGTCTCCGAAGATGGGAAATGGCCGCGAATGCGTCCTATTGATGGGAAATAGTAGCGTCCTAGCGATAGGAAATAGTCGCGAAAGCGTCTGAGGGATAGGAAATAGTCGCAAAAGCGTCCTAGCGATACGAAATAGTCGTGAAAGCGTCCTAGCGATAGGAAATAGTCGCAAAAGCGTCTGAGTGATGCGAAATAGTCCGAACTTCGTTATATGACTTATTCTAATACACCCGCACTATATAGCATAGTTTAAAATATCTCGTTATATTCAACGATATATCACTGTATTTTTGCAACGTTAGGATCACCTCCACAGCTTCCTCGTAAGAGGGTGATGGAGTATATGAAGAAAGAGTAAGCTAAGCAATGTGGAATATTTCAGTTGTGTGCACTGTTTTCACATTTTATGGGTATTAGAATAGAAACAGAACATTGCTTACGGTGAATTATCGTATAATATATTGCGGTTTGTCGTTCATATAACTCCAAACATTTATTACACGATAATTCACCGTAAACGATGTTCTGTTTCTTAATTATCGAGATTCCATGATGGCAAAATTCGGTTGTAGATATATACCGATGAGGTCTGTTACATTATGGTCTGATTCTAGGATAAATTGCATACCCTGATGTATTTTGGACCGATTCTGGGCTAAATTGAATATTCTGATGTATTTCGGTCCGATGTTATGGTAATTGTATTCGATGAACTACATTGCCGAGGTTCGGAATACCAGAGATACCAGTTTAAATATTATAGCTATTTTTTACATTTTATGACGAAACAAAATGCTCTTAATTTACAAGATACAATCATCTTTTATAGTGGTCGTGAGAATAAACTCATTCTAAAATATATTAGCAACCCAGAAAATGAATTTGCATCACATAATTTTATGTAGTTATTTAAAGTGTGTGATAAGAAATGCCTTTTTATTACAACTTTGTTAATTTTACTGGAAATTTCAGTGCTCAAAACGTTAATATTATGTTGTTTTTTTAAATACTGATGGCATGGATGCATCTTATCTTTTCAAATAACATGTTTATCGAAACAATCAGTATTTTGTTATCAAATCTTTATCTTTTCACAGATGTGCGAACGAACCTGTTCTACGACATTTAACGTGGTGTCTGAAACTCCATTTCAAAGATCCATACACGAGCCTTAAAACGAACATATTAGTGAAGTCTTTTTCAGAAATTGTCGAAAGTTACTTTCACTATAATCTTGCACAGAGTCGTTTTAAATGTAGACGTATCAAAGTTTGCTAAGCATCAAACCACCCCATTTCATCTTTACAAATTCATCCCAAATTCCGAACGAAATTGTCTTTTGTAGGATGACATGCAAAAATACACAAGAACATTGTTTTCTAATAAAGTTTTGACAATAAAATAATGACTTTCACATGAATTAATCATAAAAAAAATGGTTGAGTTCTAAGCTGTTGGTAAAACCAGCCATCGTAAAACGTTGAATTGAAATCTTGGTGCATGGTAAACGTTGAGTAGTAAAATATATGCAATAGAGAGAGAGTATCGTATATGAGTGCCTGCCCGATACTGACTTTTGGATTAGCAGAATATGAACCGTTGTTTTTCTTGAATACCATTAACATTTTGCATGTCGACGTACGTCTTTTAGCGTCTCCGTGGCCGAATGGTTAACGACGTTGCGGTGTAAACCTTCCTCTCTTACTGCTGCGGGTTCGAATCCCACTGGGAGCTCGACTTGTAAGTGAGAAAGTGTCGATTCGAAAGTGAGTGGTCTGCCTCCACCACAAAAAATCGACCGTCATATATAACCTTAAATGTGTTGAAAACGTAAAACACTATATAAACAAACAAACAAAGCATGTTGACGTCGCAAACATGTATTGCAGAAAGGCTTTTGAAAACTCAGGAATCAAACTGTTTGGTCATTAAAAACTCTAGAGAAGTCCTTGATAAACACGGTGTAAGCATTTTCATGCCTCTTCTCTAAGCACCTACGACTTTTCCACACTATATAGTACTCTACCACATAATCTAATCAAAGATAAATTGCTTCAGCTTATTCAGAAGACATTTGCTAGAGAAGGCTTGTAATGATGTCAGGCATTTCTTTACAAACGCCTCTATTGATAATTATAATTTGTGGACTTGTGCCGATGTTTGTAGAGCGTTATCTTTCCTTCTCGATAACATCTCTTTATAAGATAGGGTAAAACTGTTTACCGCCAGGTTGTTGGTATTCCTATGTGAGCCACTTGTCGCAGATTTGTTTTTGTACTGCTATGAAAGAGATTTTATGTTGAGTTTGTCACCTGCTACCCACAGTGAAGTTATTGATGCGTTTAATAATACATCTCGGTATCTAGATGACATACTCAATATTGATAATCCGTTCTTTGCTCATATGGTTACTAACAGAGCTCACGTTGAATAAAGCCAACAGTTCGGACACTGAAGCAGCATTCCTCGATCTTCATCTCTCGATTTCTTATGATTTCATACATACTGAAATCTATGATCAGAGAGATGACTTTAACTATCCACACCTGGATGGGGATGTACCTCGTGCTACATCGTACGGGGTTCATATCTCCCAGCTCATTCGTTTTGCTAGAGCTTGTAATGATGTTATAGACTTCAATGATCGAAATCAAGTTACTACAAGTAAACTTCTTCAGCAGGGTTTTCGTTATTACAAACTACGTAGATCTTTATCAAAATTCTACCGTCGCAACGAAAACCTACTGGAGAAGTACAACACCAACCTTAAAACTCTTCCTCGACTAGGAATATCACAACCCTTATTTTATGAAGATGTGGTCTATAATCTTCGTAAGTTAAATGGATCTGGCGGATTTCCTGACCACTTTACACAATGAATCAGGAGGTTCGTCAGAAAAGGGTACGACTCTTTAGTATTACAACACACTGCGTGTTTAGTGATTGGCCCCCTCTACAGTCAGTCATTACGCTTCACTTTTCCCTTGTGCGATGACTGGACAACCTCTGGGGACTCTATGATGCACCTACTGAAACCCCGACCATGTGAGGTAGGTGCATGAGCTTTCGTTCCCCGGATTTTCTGGTCGTACCCTAGATTGGTTTTCTCTTTGGCTGAAACTGCTGTGGTTGTTCAGTACTATTAAAGATATATCCTGTCGTCTGTGTCGTCTTTTCGCGCTGCATTTGTCGTCCTTTCGTCCTGTCGTCTTTTCGTTCTGTCGTCTTTTCGGGGGCAAAATAACGAAAAGACGAAAAGACGACAAATTGCAGAAATCTGCCACCATACGAGAAAGATATCCTATTAATATTTTTAATTAAAAAATGGAAATAATAGTGGACTTTCCGACCAGAGTCTACATCGGTTAAAGTGAAAATATCCTGTATAACCGATTATATTTATGCCCTTCAGACACCATATATGTTGGCCAACAACCTATGTCATATCGTAATGCTAGCATTTTAATGTTGTTTAACGACTCATCAGCACAGTATAGGTTACTTAGAACGGTCCCAGAGAGAGGGGACGGATACATATAAATCTGGGAACCTGTCCTACTATTACTGATGAATAGATGTCTATGTTTTTTAACGTGCTCGGCGGATATACTCCGATACCGTCCCCAACCGACGGACGAGTGTCTTGCCCAAGAACACACCGACGAAACGCGTTGGCGCCGTTGAGGCTTAAACACGGATCTTCTGGGTTTTAGTCCTCCGTTCTATTCTCTGGCCACTCCAACTAAAGACGACACAGATGTTGTAAAACGGACATACCTGTCACAACAGGGAGATTATCGCATATATGACTTTATAAGATAAGTTTGATCTAACAAAACGCATTTAAAATCAAACTATCCGCTATCAGTTCAACACTGTGACATTAAATCACTTTACGATAGTCGTTATGCGTTATATTCACAGTCGGATGCCTCGTATTTCATTCTTATGACACAGCTTTTGGCATGACAGAACTGCAAAATAAATGTAATAAAAGTCAGAAGTATTAACCAAACTAAGATTATCGTCCTTGATTATTTATCTCCACACATCAGCAGATAATAATCTTTAATTTTTGATGAATTTATAATGTCTGCAACATAAGCCTATCAGGACATGTCATATTGGTGGTGGATGAATACACCCTCAGACAAAAGTGGAATTAGTATTCTTCAATACTAAGCTACAATAGACACGCATACGAATGTTATTGTTTTTACCGTAATGCATTTTTATGCAGGCCATGTTTTCATTATCTGGGGCTGGCGTGTCCGAGTGGATAGCACGATGTACTTGAAATTCCGGGGATACAGGGTCAAGCCTCACATGCGCCGCGATACAGGGTCAAGCCTCACATGCGCCGCGATACAGGATCAAGCCTCACATGCGCCGCGATACAGGGTCAAGCCTCACATGCGCCGCGAAACAGGGTCAAGCCTCACATGCGCCGCGATACAGGGTCAAGCCTCACATGCGCCGCGATACAGGGTCAAGCATCAGAGGCGCCGCGATACAGGGTCAAGCCTCACATGAGCCGCGATACAGGGTCAAGCCTCAGAGGCGCCGCGATACAGGGTCAAGCCTCAGAGGCGCCGCGATACAGGGTCAAGCCTCAGAGGCGCTGCGATACAGGGTCAAGCCTCACAGGCGCCGCGATACAGGGTCAAGCCTCAGAGGCGCCGCGATACAGGGTCAAGCATCAGAGGCGCCGCGATACAGGGTCAAGTCTCAGAGGCGCTGCGATACAGGGTCAAGCCTCACAGGCGTCGCGATACAGGGTCAAGCCTCAGAGGCGCCGCGATACAGGGTCAAGCCTCACAGGCGCCGCGATACAGGGTCAAGTCTCACAGGCGCCGCGATACAGTGTCAAGCCTCACAGGCGCCGCGATACAGGGTCAAGCCTCACAGCCGCCGCTGAGTTTCGTCGGAGTCTTCTTGGACAATACACTTTCCCTTATCCTTAGCTTATTAGCAGCGTCTTATAATATACGGCCCGTGTGGTTTCCGGGCAAGAATAGTTATGATATACGGCCCGTGTGGTTCCCGGGCAAGAATAGTTATGATATACGGCCCTTGAGGTTCCCGGGCAAGAATAGTTATTATATAAGGCCCGTGTGGTTCCCGGGCAAGAATAGTTATGATATAAGGCCCGTGTGGTTTCCGGGCAAGAATATTTATGATATACGGCCCGTGAGGTTCCCGGGCAAGAATAGTTATAATATACGGCCCGTGTGGTTCCCGGGCAAGAACAGTTATTATATAAGGCCCGTGAGGTTCCCGAGCAAGAATAGTTATGATATACGGCCCGTGTGGTTCCCGGGCAAGAATAGTACCACTGCTTATCCAGGTAGCGGGGGTAAAATCTCCGCGCATTCATGTTCATTTTGTAATTGTCTCTGTCATGTTCATTAAAGGTCTTCATCGTGACCCCTGTATTGTTTCAGGTGCTACTTGAGTAATGGCAATTTTTTTTTAGAGATTTCGAAGCGACTCTGCAGTTCTGCAGATGAGAAGGTTCTTGGCCCATTCTGCATACTTTTATCTAGATGTAAATAGAGAATGAACCTGGAATGTTTATTTCCATTGGCGCCATATCACCTTTTTGTTTTGGTGTGCCGTAAAATCCCAATTCAATTCAATTCTTATAATCTACCCTAAACACAATATATACTGAGGGGAAAAAGTTTAGCAAGTTTTTGTTGCACCCTGTAATAATACAATTTTGGTTGTAAAATCAAGAAACTACTGCCATAGACACAATATTTTATTAAACACACATCAATAAGTCGAACATCTTAAATGACGTAACGAATAAATGAACGTAGGGGTCAAGCGCGTAAAGTCCCAAAATGTCAGTATATCTTGTATACAGTATTATTTCATCTAAAAACTTGCTAAACCTTTTTCCTCAGTATATATTTGACAAAATAATTTCATGTCATTTATAAACATAGCATTTCCTCACCATTACATATAAAACGTCTTATTCGTACACTTTGTCAACATATCATTCCTCAGACATAACGTATAATGGAGAAAGTTAATACAGAAATAATTAATGTCATAATCTTTACTTACAAGAATGTATTTAAACTTTTCAGAGCTCTTTATTTGTGAAAAAGATGGTGTTATAGATCTACTGTTTATTTCCTGAAAGAAAGACTTTGTGTTTTGTAGTAAGGTACAGGAACTCATTTTCAACCTCTTAATTACATAAAGAAAATACTCTGTTTTCAAAAGGAGCATTCTTATATCTGCCTTCCTTAACAGCTTATGTGTGTTATATAAGAAAACTACAGTCAAGTTACCCTTCATATTCATATTTAACTTTCACCTTGCAATAAGTTCTAAGTTTATGACCAAGGTCAGGTTAGTCGAAAGCGGCATGGATACCATTTTAATTGTGAAATATTAATAAATATATCAGAAGCCACATGGCATGCGTTATTTTAAATAGTGCGCCAAAATTTACGTCAACACGGATGTCATAATAAATGCACTAGATCGCCGCATGAAATTGGCCACAAAATCTGCGAGTTAGTTTCTCTCAGGGTAGTTATGAATGACTTTCTTGTGGATTAATTATAATCCGATGATAAATGACCACATGGTTTCTGTTTAAATATCTGGCGATAATTGGATGAAGTACAACCATCTTGAAGTGTGTCCAGTTTGGACAGTCGAGGTGGCATTATGACATTAATACCGTCGTTATAGAATGACATCATTGTTGATGCTATAATAAACACTATATGATGTTTGCCATATTTATTGGCGGTTTAATATTTGCGGCAGACGAAATATATTTGAAATGTGACAGTGATTCATGTGAAACGGTGTGGTGACCTGATTGGAACGATGTGGTGACCTGATTGGAACTGTGTGGTCAATGTTAAGCCTGACTTTAATTTTGTTTAATACTTATTCCCAGCTTAATAGTACACATATCAAAATTTACAACAACAACAAAAAAAAAAAAATCAAAAAAAAAATCAATTTTTGTATGTTTTTTTTTTTTAACAAAATTTATAATGTTATAAATTCTTAACTTTGTTATTTGTTGAATAGTTATGTTTTTCTGTAAAGAGTTTACATATCGAGGATTCAACACCACACTAGTGTATCGTGTTATATAGTTACATATAGTTAAAATAGTTAAGCGTTCACATCTCGATACGTTGATACAGGGCCCGAAATTTCAATTTTCATCCCAGGTTGATATAAGTATTGTATGGTTAATATTGTATGGTTAAAGGCTATAAGCATCTTATCACTATGCAATATTTCAGGTTGAATACATGTATATAAGACAACATTGGTCCATAATTTAAGCTTTTCTTTCTCTGATAAAAAACTTTGGAAAGGATCGTAACTGATGTTGTGATAACTCGTGGTCCAATTCATTTGTATTTTTTTTTATTATTGTAATTTTTTATATCACATGTATTTATTTAAATAACATCAAGCAATAAAATATTATTAAAATAAAAAATAAAACAAAAGACAACACTTGGTTAATAAGTCTAGTGATTTTCTATTGATGATAAAAACATATATTGGTCAATAATTAACTTACATTAAGTGTACGCGTACATGTATCTTTGCACGTGTTTCTTGTTTTATTAGTTTGCATTTGGTTTCCAACACGTACCCGCATTAAAGTATTAGTGCATGCCACAAAGGCGTCATCCACGAACATGGACAACACGCTGATAAATACAATAGGCCGATTATGAAGTTAGTCTAAGATTGTATTCGTGGTCGGATTTTGCATATCCTTCAAGTGCCAAATCCCTTCTGCGAGAATTGGCGAGAATTAACGTGAAAGAAGTGTTAATTGTAGGATTTGTTGCGCTAATCGCTCCCGCGGGGACATTTGAAGGGCGTGGATAAACAATCAACTAATCGTAAAAGTCAATAATGGAGGATTGTTCATAAATAATCAACGGTGATTGAGAAATGATTGGACGAGTCAGTGGAGCACTGTTTGGACATTAGTGCCATATCGTATATTACATGAGTGGTTAATTGATGCTGAGCAACAACAACTTGACACTGAATACATTATTGATGAACTCTTACAGTTATAGATAAAATACAATTTTCGTTTTAAAACTAAGCATAGCATATCTTTTATCGATGCTCTCAAAGTTCAGCCTGCATCAATGTTCTCAGGTTCTTGCTACCAAATAGGAGTAAAACGTTACAAACGGTTTACCGTTTTAAATCTGCTTCCTTCAATAATTATCAGTCTCTGATATGATTGGAGAGAAGTATACTCCTCCATTCATCCTCCAGTTTCAAGTCCACTAGGAAAGTAATAAATAAATAAAATAAAGATGAATAAAACGAAAATGATAAAACATATGTAATGTTTGGTTTTAAAATGACAGCTATGTCGATATGTTACAGACAACTATAGTGACACGGGCTGGTACAAACAATGGGAAAATCACTGCAGATATTATTAGTGTAAATGCATATTTATTATTGTAACTGCATATGTGTAAGTGTAACTGCATTTGTGTCAGTGTAAGTGCATATTTATTAGTGTAAGTGCATATTTATTAGTGTAAGTGCATATTTTTAGTGTAACTGCATATTTTTAGTGTAACTGCATATTTATTATTGTAATTGCATATTATTAGTGTAAGTGCATATTTTTAGTGCAACTGCATATTTATTATTGTAATTGCATATTTATTAGTGTAAGTGCATATTTTTAGTGTAACTGCATATTTATTATTGTAATTGCATATTTATTAGTGTAAGTGCATATTTATTAGTGTAAGTGCATATTATCAGTGTAACTGCATATTTTTAGTGTAACTGCATATTTATTATTGTAATTGCATATTTATTAGTGTAATTGCATATTATTAGTGTAAGTGCATATTATTAGTGTATGTGTATATTATTTAGTGTAAGTGTATATATATTATTGTAAGTCATATTTATTAGTGTAAGTGCATAGTATTAGTGTAATTGCATATTTGTTTAGTGTAAGTGCGTATTTTTAGTGTAACTGCAAATTTATATTATTGTAATTGCATATTATTAGTGTATGTGCATGTTATTAGTGTAACATCATATTTATCAGTGTAATTTGCATATTTATTAGTGTAAGTGCGTAGTTATTAGTGTAACTGTATATTTATTAGTGTAACATCATATTTATCAGTGTAATTTGCATATTTATCAGTGTAAGTGCATATTATTAGTGTAACTGAATATGTGTTAGTGTAACTGCATATTTATTAGTATAACTGCATATTTGTTAGTGTAATTGCATATTATTGGTGTTACTGCATATGTGTTGGTGTAAAAACTGACATCAATTTGATCAAGCGAATGCATAAATTTGAGCCATGTTTAAATGCGCATCTTCTGCTATAGATGCGGACAAATATATTTTATCAGATGTATAACCTCAACATCTAATCTAATATATCTGTCGAGGGACCTTGAACTTTAAAAGTATGTGTGCGTTTTTAAAGAAATAAATCAGAATGCATTAACATTTGGAATATAGATTGCAAATAAGTATATTCAAATGCAGACGTAAGACATTTTAGCGTATTTATTAATATCATTCTTCCAGTCAGTTACACTAAACTCAGAATAGAAAAAGTAAAAAACAACAACATTTTATATTGTTTTTTCGTAAAGGATAACATCACTAAAATGCAGTTTTCTCTGCATTGCAGAAGCAAATCTTACAGCAAACACAGCTTTTATACATTCAAAATTAGAGTTCAGAACTGAAAATATGTCAAGAAATGATTTGCATAACTCAACTACTCTACTAACAGGTTTTTGACATAGCTTTGCCTCTAACAATACTGCTTCTGTCTCTAACATTTCCAATTCCAACTTGCTACAAGGACACGAGGCACAACTGCTGTTTATAGAGAACCTAACTTATTTACTAGCATTTTAAGTTTTATTTCGCAATAATTCAGACATATTTCAGCAACGAATGCCGGAGATGGTTACGTAATCCTTCTACATGAAAGATATCACCAAGATCAAAGCCTGGAATAAAAACCAGATAGCTCTCATATATTAAATTTAAACTGTCTTATGTCCATCTGGACAACTACTACAATATGGGCCATAAATACGAGAATGAAAGGCAGAAAGATAAACATATCATCACTTGGATTCCAAGATCGAAATTTTACGCGACTTTCATACCTCGGAAACATAAATACGCGAGTTTGTTCCGTAAAGAGTGAAGCAATTTAACCGCAACAAAATACGATTGCTATCGGCTAATCGCCTAATACAGCAATATCTCTTTTCCGTAGATGGAAAATAAAAGAGTTAATATCCCCTGCTAGAATCATAACATTTTATTTATATTATTTCAATCGGCATGTGGGACGAGATTTACTCCCGTAAAAGTAATATCTAGTTTTCAGAAAAGCAATAATTTGTTTTTCGACTGTGACACAATACTTTCGCTTATTGCGGTGCGCTCCAGGATAGGAAATTAAAACCCGTCAACAACATTATCGTGGGTCTGCGGCTTATAAAACAAAAAAAGCTTTATATATTTAGTTGATAACCTTATTGTCGGCGCAATATTTTATCATTATCTCATGGTTTGTTAACACACATATTAAACCTTATTGACATTTAGATGCTGCGGCTGCCAGCCAAAACAACTGGAGACAACTTTTTAATACATTTAGGTTTAATTATAAAAATGTCTTAATTCATACAGTTTCTCATTTATACAGCTATGTGACATTCGTTATTTTTTTCATTTGAACATTTTACAACAGTTAATGTTCAATAACCGTCGCCATAAACAGCAAATACACTCTGAAGTTCAATAACCGTCGCCATAAACAGCAAATACACTCTGAAGTTCAATAGCCGTCGCCATAAACAGCAAATATACTCTGAGTTCAATAACCGTCGCCATAAACAGCAAATACACCCTGAAGTTCAATAACCGTCGCCATAAACAGCAAATACACTCTGAAGTTCAATAACCGTCGCCATAAACAGCAAATACACCCTGAAGTTCAATAACCGTCGCCATAAACAGCAAATACACTCTGAAGTTCAATAACCGTCGCCATAAACAGCAAATACACTCTGAAGTTCAATAACCGTCGCCATAAACAGCAAATACACTCTGAAGTTCAATAGCCGTCGCCATAAACAGCAAATACACTCTGAAGTTCAATAACCGTCGCCATAAACAGCAAATACACTCTGAAGTTCAATAACCGTCGCCATAAACAGCAAATACACACTGAAGTTCAATAACCGTCGCCATAAACATCAAATACACTCTGAAGTTCAATAACCGTCGCCATAAACAGCAAATACACTCTGAAGTTCAATAGCCGTCGCCATAAACAGCAAATACACTCTGAAGTTCAATAGCCGTCGCCATAAACAGCAAATACTCTCTGAAGTTCAATAGCCGTCGCCATAAACAGCAAATACACTCTGAAGTTCAATAGCCGTCGCCATAGACAGCAAATACACTCTGAAGTTCAATAACCGTCGCCATAGACAGCACAAATACACTCTGAAGTTCAATAACCGTCGCCATAGACAGCAAATACACTCTGAAGTTCAATAACCGTCGCCATAGACAATAAATACACTCTGAAGTTCAATAACCGTCGCCATAAACAGCAAATACACTCTGAAGTTCAATAAACGTCGCCATAGACAGCAAATACACTCTGAAGTTCAATAACCGTCGCCATAAACAGCAAATACGTCCTTAAGTTCAATAGCCGTCGCCATAAACAGCAAATACACTCTGAAGTTCAATAACCGTCGCCATAAACAGCAAATACACTCTGAAGTTCAATAGCCGTCGCCATAAACAGCAAATACACTCTGAAGTTCAATAGCCGTGGCCATAAACATCAAATACACTCTGAAGTTCAATAACCGTCGCCATAAACAGCAAATACACTCTGAAGTTCAATAACCGTCGCCTTAAACAGCAAATACACTCTGAAGTTCAATAACCGTCGCCATAAACAGCAAATACACTCTGAAGTTCAATAACCGTCGCCATAAACTCTGAAGTTCAATAACCGTCGTTGCAGTACTCTTTAGCATAAGACATTCCACTTTATGCTTTTATCAAAATGAAACTTTCTCCTATAGTTTATATTTTCTTTTTTGAATTTAACAGTATAGTTATCTATGCGAATAATTTTAAAGGAAGACTCGCGAGTAGAATTACTTTTTTTCTCCTATTTTTCTCCACTTTTCCCCTCTTTTTCTAGTCTTTTTCTAGTCTTTTTCTCGTCTTTTTCTCGTCTTTGTCTAGTCTTTTCTTCATGCCGAAACCTAGCTTTACATAAACATAATACATTGTATAGAAGGTATTTTATACTAACAGTATGATGTATAATGTATTATTTTTGTACATAAGTGAATTATAGTATCACTCGTTAATTCGTGTTATGTTGTGTACTATATATTTATGTATTGTGGGGAAAAAAATGAAATAACATGGGTGGGAGTTCTGGGGGTGGGGTGGGGTAGGGGAAGGGGGGGGGGGTCAAATGCGTGTGTGTTTGTCCAAAGATAACACCACCACAAGAATGATCATACTTTATGAAATATATATTCGATCAGAAATGCGATATATATATTTTTTTACATATTTATCTGAAGCAAAAATGCATTAATTCACTATTATCACTTATTTTATCAGCCCGCTGTAACAAAATAACGAATTGCAAACTGGCTATATGCATTTATCATAGATGGCGCTGAAAAATATCTTGTCGTCTGCGTGATTTATCGTCTGCCCGCTGGTTAGCGTTAGAGTCAGGCAAGAAGGAGATCGGAGGATAATGGTTCAGTAGATCATTCGAGATATCTCTATTTCATTTAAATTAAATAATACGTTCCAATTTTTTAAAATTGTTCTAAATCAAATCAGACGAACGAAGATAATTCCGCGCATCATAAACCAGAAAATACAAGGCCACCACCACGGGCTGTTTCGCCTACCGGGCTCTTGTTCATTCACAAGGATGGTTGGGGTGGTAGTGTGGGGAAAGGTGAAAGTGGGTATGTTATAGTGAACACCGAGAGTATTCCTTTTAATAAGAAGGAAATCAGTGATGCGTAATAAGTCTTTTTTGGGGTGTAAAGTCAAGGTCAAGGTCAGATGATGGGTAGGGCTTAGTTTGAAGGGTAAAGGTAACCCCAGTGAATGTAACATTACGTATCAAAGCCATTACATATCAAAGCAATACCTTTGTCACTTTATTCACAAATTCAAGAACATACGGTGAACAATTGCCTACGTTTAAGTCTTTAAAGTCAAGGTCAAGGTCACTGTGGGACTAAGCAAGAGGGTTAAGTATTACCCTATTCAGTGTACATACCAAGTTGCATAGACATATTTAAAAAAAATAAAATAACCAGATATATACTTTCAAAAAAATAATAACCAAAAACTTAAACCACGTAACAATGCCTAAGTGTTTTGTCTTTAAAGCCAAGGTCAAGGTCAATGGTGGGGTGGGGCTTAGTCAGAGGGTCGGATATTACCCAGGTCAATGGACATACTAAGTTTCAAAGCAATTCCTTTGCCGTTGTTTAGTTATATATCTTTCAAGAAACGTGAAACAAAAACTTTAACCAAATGTTAATTCAATAGCCTCATGTACGTATCAGGTGCATGTACATAATTCATAATTTAGCGCCACAAAGAATTTGACCAATCAATGATCAGTGAATTGACACATCTCCACATTTGAGTATGTGATATACTCGATGTTTATCCTTGATACGCAAATGATTTTAGTTCAGTATTTGTAGTGATACATATATTAAACGCTTTATTTTGGTTTTACAGTTTATGAATCTTCTTTAAATTTGGGTTAAACGTTTATATTGTTTATATAAAAACTGAGGATAAAGTGAGAATAATACCTTCTGAATATCTCAACATCTCGGAAATGTGTTGCAAAATGCCCGGATGACAAATATATGAATAAATACTAAAATTGTAATAAATACTATCGCTTCATTCAGGGACTGTTTAAAACAGTTAATAACTGTGTTCGAATTTCACCTTGTTCTTATAGAATATCTACCGAAAACAAAGTTGCCATTCCATAAAGTATCCATCTGTCTGTGTTTTACATTAATACCATGAAACACTTGAGAAACATTATCCTTTAGAATTTATAATGTTGATTTATTGAAACATTTTACGTCTGCAAAACATAACAAACACATTGTGCACGTTACAGTGGTAGTGTGCACTCTGTGTGTGTACAGAAAGACTGTGTGCACAGAAAGTGGTTGAACGCAGTTTATTTTGCCTTTTACTGATTGTTGATTACATTGCTTGCACCAATACTATATTTAAACCTATGGTGGAATAAGGAAGTAAATCTGTAAACTCCACATTTGATCACATTTGGTTACAGCAGGTTTAACGTCAAAATAAAAGTTGGATTAATTTATCGAAGTGGTATTTTAGTGCTTGATAAATACTTCTCAAGATTACCACTTGTCCCTTTAAAATGTGAACCGCGAAATACATGATTTGTTCTCACTTTTGTCGACGAAACAATATTCATTTCTAGAAACAATGCCATTATATGAATGTATTGTCATTTCGGTTACAGATGATAAATAAAATAGCGTTTCAATTTAGTTGTAATTTTACGTCATAAGGTTAACGTGGCAAAAAGTCACGTCAAAATAAGCATATCTGATTCAGCTTTATTACCATTCTCTGTTAGGTTTAACAATATACAGATCGACAACACCCCTACACTACATTATATCCCTTGCTAAACATCAAAGCAAACATATCAACACATCATTCTCGTCTAATATTTCATATTGTTTCTATTTTCGCTCCTTCTCAAAACATGCCTTGCTAATTACTCAATGCTAAAAGCCAATTAGTTACTTCAGCAGGTGCGCGTTTCTGAGATGGTTAGCACAAAGGATTATGGGTTATGCTGTAGCGAGGATGCTGGGAACGTCACGTGACGCCATGATTGAGGGGAAGGGAGAATGCAGCACATGGGATGTTAATTTCTTGACGAAGAGCGTCATAACTCACACAGAAATAGACTGTCAAAAATGATTAACAGATCAAGACAAGATGTTAGCAAGATTCGGAATTTGTAAAAAAAGACATACTGTATTCTTGTATTTTGTAAACTTGTTTTTAATTATTTTTGTCGTTAATTGTCAGACACGATACCCTATTGAAAGAACTATACCATGGGGCAGTATCTTTCAAATATGTAGGGTCCTAGATAGAATATTGCATATGACAAGGATGTCGTGGCGGAATATTACTGTTTTGTATTATTTATTAACCCAAATTGCTTCAGTCTATGATATGTAAATGTATAAAAACGTATTGTCCGTTCACTCAGAAGCAAATACTCTTTATATTTCTTATCAACAAAATAGATTATTATTATCTTTATTGTTATTATTATTATTATTATTAGTAGTAGTAGTAGTAGTATTTATTATTATTATTTGTTATTATTATTTATATATATTTATATATATATAAATGTATTATTATTATTATTGTTATTATGTTTTATTAATAATAATAATAATAATAATAATAATAATAATAATAATATTATTATTATTATTATTATTATTATTGTGTTTTTTGTTGTTGTGTTAGTTAGTTATGCAGTGACGAAATATAAGCACATGTCCTTATAGTATAGCTGTGTCTTATAAAAAGAAATACTAGTATCGCATGATATAGTATATGGAATTTATTGACTTAGTCGAACTCAATCTTGGGAGAATCTACCTAGATCTACGCGATTTATTCTAATATAAAATATTACATACACAATATTATTTATGTGAACATTGCTGTGTTATGAGTATTCTGTGGCTGTGTTGCATTTTATTCCATTCCACTATGGTTTTCCCGGAGATTTGCGCATTTCTTACGACTGGCTCAGACATGCGCAACGCGTTTCATTTTTTTTGTGTGTAATTTAATTTTTCAGCACATTTAATTCTATGTATGATGGACGATATTTAGTAGTGGATGCAGACCACCCACTTATTACTGGATAAAACTAGTACTGTACACCTCCCACCATCTGTAAGAATCGACAATTTCTCATTTACAAGTCGAGCTCCCAGTGGGATTCGAACCCGCAGCGATGAGAGGCGAGACGGTTTACAATGCAACGTCTCGACCACGGATGCGCTCCGGTTGAACAAATAAAATATTTGGAAGAATTCCGATATTAAACAAAAACGATCAAAAATTGTCCGTAATCGGTTTCAACAAATGAAAGTGCAAGATCCGATAGTTTTAGTCAATCGTTTTTCCGCAATATTATATAATTGCGGGTTGCTCTGTCACCCCTCACAAGTTAGATATGGAATGCCAAATCACCAAACTAGTCGAAAAGCATGCTAACAGGAAAATAAATAAAAGGTTACACTGCGTATATTGTATTAATTATTCTTTGTTAATGCAGCATACACACCAACACATGAGCTTATACAGTATTAGTCAAATTGAAGATATGTGTCTACACACAAACATAACTGACCATTATCTATATACAAATATAGCATAATTGATCGGTTCTCTGTAACGTAAACCAAACAGTGCCTCTATGTGTCCACATACAAATAATCTCTGCATCATAAAACTGCTATTACTTTCTAGGGGAAATGTTTTTAATTAAAGGGGTTGATGCATTATTTTCAAACAAGATTTATTTTAAAGGGCTCTGAAAAACTTGTAAAAATCTGAAAAAATTATCAAAATGCCATGAAAGGCAAAGGAGATAAGACCTATTGAAAATTTGCAAAGAAACATAAATGGAGGCGGCCATCTTTGAACGATGACGTCATCGCGCCTTTTTACCATATATGGCATACTGACAAAATGTCCTTTAAAGCAAAGAAAATCACAGCAAATGAAAAATAAGCATACACTTTATACTTTTTACATCTGTATATTTATTTTTAATCAATTCGCAGTGATTTTCTTTGCTTTCATAAAGACATTTGTCAATATGCCATTCTATACCATACTATAGTTAAAAGGCGCGATGACGTCATCGTTCAAAGATGGCCGCCTCCATTTATGTTCTTTGCCAATTTTCAATAGGTCACATCTCCTTTATTTTTCATGATATTTTGATAATTCTTTCAGCTTTTTACAAGATTTTCAGAGCCCTAATTTGAAAATAGTGCATCAATCCCTTTAATAAAACTCTATTACATGCGAGGGAAACTCTTTAGTCTCTTCCACAGTCCTTTTTGTGACTAAATAAAGTTTATTTCGTTGACATAAATATATAGAGTCTCTTTAATAATATTCACTCAATAAATTCTCTGTTTTTCACTGGTTTCCGATGATTATACATGATCAACAATTATACTTCTTTTGTGTTTGCTTGTTATTTAAGAAATAGAGTGGTTAGCAAAATATGGACTGACATTTCGCCAACTGTATCAAGAATTTGCAAGTTTTGTGAAAGTATTTATACAGACTTTTATTCACATATAACTACAATATGCCCACTGACACAGTCGACACGGAACATTTTCTTTGAACATGTCCATTTAAAATATGGACAGCACATGTTTGATAAACTATTGAATGGTGAATGTGAGGACGTCCTTAGATATCTCATCGGCCGGTACTCCAATGAACTTGACAATGAACTGTGCCATGAACAATTCTGTCAGGAATCCTACAGTTATATTGCTTCATGTGTTTACCTGTTTGAGACAAGTCAATAAGACAGAAATAATGCTAGTGAATTTCTTAATCATGTATGAACTATAATGTTAATGATCACTTTATAAATAAAAACTAGTACTAAGAACATTTTAATTAATTATATCATTATATTAGAAGTGAAATATGGATAAAAATCTGCAAAAAAAACAAAAAAACAAAAACAAAAAAAAACTTTTCTCTTTACTTATTAGTCAACACTGCTTGTTTATTTTGAACTTAATTAATATTTGTTTGTGTTTATTGATGTTATTTGTACTTTGCCTTTTTTGTCACTTGTATTATATGTTCTTCACTGCACTATCTGCACAATTTATAAATCTCTGTAACTAGAGGATATAAAGAGTATAAATAAATAAATAAATGTTCTATTTCTATTCTAATACCCCTAAAATGTGAAAATAACGCACACATCTGAAATCTTTCGCATTGCTTTGCTTGCTCTCCTAACGTTGCATACGCTACAATGCGGAATGCGCAATGCGCAATGCTTATTCTCCTAACGTTGCAAAAATTACAGTGATATATCGTTCAATATAACGAGATATTTTAAACTAGGCTATATAGTGCGGGTGTATTAGAATATTATTTAAAAAACAAATAGTTTATCTACGATAATAGAAGTAGTCAGATAATTAAAATATTTTGGAAAACACCCGTTTTCAATTTAGGCTATCAAATCATTAGATATATCCACGTTAAATGTAATAGAACTAGGTAAACTTTGACAAATCACGCACCAACTTAAAGCCCTCGTCACTATATTTATCACGACAAATGATAGTACATATGAACTAATTTCTAAAATATTTGGCCATGTAATAAAACCATAATATATCCGTTGAATAACAAACCATGTATAGGTAAGAACAGCTCTCTTCAAGAACCAGTAGTGGGGATCAGAAAGGGATCAGAGAGGGATCAGCAGTTTGTACAACAACGTACCTGTTCACCCACACACAGTCACTAGTTATTATGTATTTGCACTAGACGCTTGTTGTTGGGTTACAACGTGTTTATTGTTTGTATGACTGATGCCTTTCTAATTTAAGCATTAATTAATTTAATTAACTAATCAAAGATTAGAACGTATTCATGTCTTGATTACGGTATGTTCTGTTGCAGATAAAATCTCCTTTAAGCTTCTTTTATATATTCACATTTATGCTTGCACGTTTCTCTGTTTCTCTCTAATGTAAATTTTGAAACAAGAATTATATAAAACACACTTTATGTAACCATATCGATAAAACAAAATGTCACATTGATGCCTTCAATCAAAGTAACTTTATTTTTTTGATGAAGCAATCGTGAAAGATATGAATGCATTTTACGGGAGGTAAAAACGGCACTTTTTTTTTTCTCTCAATACGCTCGTAGGTAGGGTACTTAATTTCCATCAACGCTAATACCCCTCTAAGAAAGATCCGAATTAAACGATGTTGATATAGATAGCTTTCACCATATCTCGGATTTATCTCTAAACTATCACTTCAAAGTGTGTTTCCCTCGCAGGATCAGGTTCATTTTAACAAAAACTCTCCACGGCGCCATCGATTCGCGGGGCTTTAAATATGTATAAGAGTTTTCAAGACGTTGTCTAAAGTGCCTGTTTTAATATTAATATAAGTGTCAAATGAGGAAAATGATGATAAATTCGATATTTTGTTGGCAAAAGATTCATAGCAGAGGATGTCCATCTGGAACTGGTTTAGTGAAATAGCAAACAGGTCGTGAAGGGTCACTTTTGAACTAATCCTGACATGTTTCGTTTTTTGTTAGATTTGAAATGTACCCATACATTTAGATAAGCCATTCTCAGTCTCTGATATAAGTACAACACACCCTTACCGTGTATTATTAAACGGAATGTCTACCAACCTTACCGAATCTACCACCCCCTGGGAATACCTTTATTAAACTAAACATGTACCAACCCTAGAAAAGTCATATACTAAGTTTCAGTACTATTAGGCTTATAGTGAAAGAGAAGCAGCGACGTTCTTCCTGACGTAATTCGTACATACGGACCACAAAAACGGGATCAGCTTTTTTAATTAAACGCGGGTATAACAAAGGAGTTCCAAGAGACATACCTATTTTAAAAAAAAAAATTCAGGCGTATAATATCGTTGAACATTGGATGACGTCATCTGATGGGATTATGCAGTATCAAATGACATCAATGTACATATATCTATTACGTGGTCTTAAGTCTATCCATATTTACAAAATCGGATATTGGAAACAACATCATCCGGGAGTCAGTACTTTCATAATTCTCTGAGTCTCCATGTATATATACATATTCGTATATTGGAAGAGTTTGCCTACTTGGCACTGTTTGGTTGATAATCATCTAGAATATATAATAAATTATCATTACAACATCATCCGGGGACCAGCATTTCCGAAAGGATGTACACATCTTTTATATAAAATATATTATCTGAAGATAGTTTTAAATTAATTTCGGCTGATGCATGAGCATAAAGTATATAGCATGAATGAAATTATAACTACATGAATATCTAATATTCTCCTGATTACAGTCGTCATAAAGCCACCTGCTCGTCGGCAGAAGTCCTTCTGATGATGAGTATTGCACATGCTCGCGCATGCGCAAATTGATGATCGTTATCTTTGAAGAGGCCAAAGAGGCTTGATATGGTTCCACTTCAATGTTTCACCTGTCAACAACAAACAATTGCAGCATCAGAAATTTATCACATTGCTGTATCATAAAATGATTAATGTTTTTTTCATACATGCGCAGGAATTTTCTTGTGTACTTTTTTTCTGTATAGGTTTGATGCTTTGCAACACTTCTGTAATGCTTTATAATGTGAATTTGATTAGGTGGATTGGTGATGCTATTATTTTCATTTTGATGGGCCTTTTTTCACATGTTTATAATTTATTTAAAAATACACCTTTATAAGATAAACATTTCCACATTCCACATTCCACATTTCCGAAATATGTTTCCATCGTACATTAGCCTTAACTTTATCCCATTTCCCTCTTCCCATAATAATGTGCCACTTTGGGCGAAGAACAAGATGAAACTAAACGTTATTAGCTTTCGAAGATTTTCGAAGTTTCCCCCAGGAGAGCTGGCATTGATTCACTTGCAGTTTGAAACAAAGAATTACTAAGGGTTGCATCCTCAGCTTTGAGCCTTTCGGCTTCCGTGTTTTACTGTTACTGTGGATAAAGGGCCATAACGACCCGTTTTATCTATATAGACGGTAATATAGATACGCAAAAGTCGCTTTTAGTGATATCTCATGGTATCTTAATCATCAAACGCTTGCAAATGCTCCTTGAAGATCTCGATGATTTGAAGATTGAAAGCGCCATCTATCATCAACGAGACACTCTAGGGGTGCTGCCTATATCGCCATCTCTACCACTGATGGAAAAACAACTCCTTTAATAAAGAAAGAAAACAAGAACACAATAATTTCAACGAAATTCGAAAAAGAGGTGTCAGATGATAAAGATGGCATTTCTTTCTCTGATAAGAAATAAATCGATATGCAATATAAAATAATTAAATACGCACATTTAACATGATGTATATGTTCATATAAAATAATGCAATATGTGCATTTGAAAAAGTGTGTAATATGTACCTATAAAATAATGTAATATGTACTTATTAAACATAAAGTAATTGTACATATTACATATTGTACATATAACATCATTTAAAACGTGATTTTAAAATTATGCAATAGTACATTATATAACTAAAGTAAAATGTATATATACAAGAGTGATATATGTACATTTAAAGTAATATAATGTTATTTACATATATTTAATAGCTAATAGCGTAATGTAAAACATAATTATAAAAGCATGCAAAAATGTAAATATAAACTTATGTATTATGTACATGTAAAATACTGTAATACAGGGGCGTAGCCAGAGCCTTTTGGAGAATACGCCCTGGGGGAGGGTGCGGGATTTGTGTGAGTGCAATTTCGGAGGTTCGTGGCTTCATTTGAGCGAGATTTTGGAGGCTCTCGCCTCCATTCATTGAGTGTGTTTTTAATAGTGCCTCACCCCTACCCTTCAATTTTTATGCTGATTTTAAAAAAATAAGCACTTATTTTTTCACATTCGATTTTCTAGAGTACGCTCGGGCGTACAGGAGTATGCCTAAGTACGCTCCTGTAATAGTATATGCAGGCTCTAAAGTGTGGAATTCTCTTCCCCACCATATACAAAATGCCCAATCTGTAAATCAATTCAAAACACTGTATTTACAGTGGATTCACCATCCGATATATTAGTAAATGACTAAGTCTTGCAGTTCTATTTAAACATATTTCCATTTACTGAATATACCACTTTAAATGCTTTTTTACTTGTAAATATTGTATATATTGTATTGTTGAGGGGTTCATGGTAGATTGACTAGTTTCAAATGAGTTCTCTCGTTAAATAAAGTCTTTATTATTATTATTATTAATATTACTATTATTATTATTAGTATATATTTAACATAATTCAATATGTGCATATACATGTAACATAATTCAATATGTGCATATACATGTAACATAATTCAATATGTGTATATACATGTTACATAATTCAATATGTGCATATACATGTAACATAATTTAAAACGTTATTATAATAGCATGCAGTATGCACATATAAACGAACATAATATGTACATATATAATAATACAGTATCTACATATATAATACTATAGTATGTACATATAAAATGACATATAACTTATTTTAAAACGCCATTATAAAATAATGCAATATAAAAATATACACTAACGTAAACAAAACGCCTGCAGCAAAAAAAGAAAAAAAGAAAAAAAAGAAAGGTTGTTTTATATATACAGTATAAAATAATATAATAAATATGTTCATATTAACGTTTATATTATTATGTACGAATACATAATTAAAACGCAATTATAAAATAATACAATCTATGCTATGAACTGTTTTGTAATATATATGTACATATAAAGTAATTTACTATTTACAAATAAAATAATGTAATATGTATATATAAAATAAGATAAAACGTAGTTACAAAATAATGCATACTTATCTACTAATGTAATATGTACTTATAAACTAATGTAATATTAGTTTGTACATATAAAACAATGTAATATTACATAGACAATAAATGTAACGTAACATGTACATATTTAACTTTAATATAATACATAAAACATAATTTTAAACGAAATTTCGGCATATATTTTAATTTTTACCATAGACGTTTCGGCACCCATTTATATTTGAGTATTATAATGAAATAAAGAAATTAAATATTTTATATAAGATCACTTGTAATTCATTTAAAATGCAAAGATGATTGCCTTAACGGCAACTCCGAAGCGGTTTTGAGCCTGAATACAGCTAAAACATAAAGAGGGCCCATATGATAATCACTTGCAAAATTCAAGTAAATATGACTTTTATATTATATTATATTGTAGCATGGTCACTGAAATTCCCTTTGTAATAGCTCAGGTGTAAATAGTTTAATTGAAAATACGTGAATATGTTCCCTTTAACATGTATAATAATGTATACCTAAGACCAAATAAAAACTTCTCTGTATTCATCCAGTATATTTTAATTCTTCACTTTACCTTCCTGTCATTTCCATATCGACGACTACAGGTATGTGACTTGAAAAAAACCTCCACAAACTAACCCCTTATTAAAAATCGTCTACATATAACGCATGCGTTATACTTTTCTTGTTATAATATGTTTTATAATTGCGTATTAAACATAAATTAATACGCAATTATAAAATAATGCAATATATGCATATAAACCAATGCAATATGTACACACAACATTATATAGTATATATGTAGTATATACATATACTCTATTTAATATGTACATATACATAATAATATAATATGTACAAAGAAAATAATATTATGTTCACCTATAAAATACTGTAATATGAACATAGACAATAATGTAATATGAACATGTACAATACTGTAATATGAACATATACAATAATGTAATATGAACATATACAATAAAGTATTAGAGATTAACTTCTGATGAAAGTGCTGGACTATCCTGTTGTAACAATTAAGTAAAAAAAAACGTGTACAGACGGACGGTCAGTCTGACAGACAGATGCTCGGGCGATCCCTTTATGTCCCGAAATGTCGTCGGTGAGGATGAAATAAACACTGCTTAACCCCTACAATCACTAATGTGAACTCCGTTCGATTGTAATCTTTAAACTCGTTTAAAACCACATTTGAACGTCGCATTATTTTCAACATTTTTAAAAACATGCCATTTGATAAGATAACACGGACCATTGTTTTAACACCTGAAATTACTCGATGATGTATCGTTTTGTATCAATAAATGTTGCCGTGTCATTATCGATAATTTCTTATCATTTTAACATCAATTGCCTACAGATGCTATCTCGACTTATCACTGTTCCTAATAATTCATCAGGCCCCTGTTGGTCCCTTCAGGCAGGTTTAAGGGCTGTTAACAGATTAACGAGTCATTAACACACATCAGAAATATGGGGTATTTGATTAAGAATATAGACTGGCTCTTCATACGTTTGATACAGGATGTTAGTGGACTCAGACATGATATTGGTGTTCAGTTAGGCCTGCCTATAGATGAATGAATACACCAAAATGCTAACTGATTGACAATAAATGTGGTTGGAATATTAACAACAATTACAATTGTAAATAGAAGCAGAGTTAGCGACACCACAAACATGCAAGGGTTGACAATCGGGTTACCGTCTTGGAACGGCCACTGAAAAAAAGGCCGCCGGGTGTTCAAACCAGCTTCTAGGATGCACCAAACCTAACTCGAGTGTTATCAAGTTAAATAAAGACATCCAGTTAAATAAAGACATCCAGTTAAATAAAGACATCCCCGGCCGGCTGTACCCTCCAACAAGCCTCATTAATAGCAATATAATCATGATCAATCCACGCTTATAAAGGTCTTAACATGTCGAAGGACTGTAAACATTAATAGTATACACGCACATGCAGTAAAAATACGCTTTAATGCTCAGGCTGTATATTCTATGAACTAACCACTTTCTTGTGGAATTTCCCCGTATGGATCCCGGGCAAGAATAAGATCAATGCTGATCCAGGCAGAGGGGTAAAATTCCCTCAAATTCATGTTTATTTTGTCAGTTGTTTCATGTTCATTAAAGGTATTCATCATGATCCTTGTATTTTTTCAGGTGCTACTTGAGTGTTGGCAGAAAAAACGATGATCGTGGCTGCAGTGGCTCCAGCAAAAACTGGACTGTTTACAACAGAATTTGCAGGTAAGAGAATGTTCATTCCTGATAAACCTGATCCTATTATTGTGTTGATGCCCAATTCAATTCCTTGCTGATTTGAACCTACAGCCTCTGGAAGACTACTCCGTCCGCTAAAGAATGACGTCATAAATCGCGTGGCCAACCAAAAAAGATCATGGGATATTTAATGTATTGCCTCAAGAATCCCTTTTTTTGTCTGTAACGGTTAAACATGTTTACCTCCAAGTAATATTGATTACCTCTGTTTTCAAATAATACAACAATGGAACTGTGTACATTTTAGAGTTTCAAGGTGGCGGTGAGCTCTGTCCATCATGTTATGCAATAGATGAACACATTTTTATCGTCCTCATTCTCAAACTGTCATGTCTATCACACTTTCACTTTTATTTTATACTAACTTGCACAGATGCGCACCTCTACAGTATCATCGAGTATGAAAGAAAGAAAGAAAGAAAGAAGAAAGAAAGAAAAAGAAAGAAAGAAAGAAAGAAAATAAATAAATAAATTTGGTATTTAGATAACAGACATGCCTAATTATTTAAATTATTCACAATCTTCCAGCAAATTGCAATACACATGTTTTCGCAAAACGTTTCACTTTCGTTAAATCGCTTCCTGTTGCATCAAGGAATACAACACTGTTTATGCGGCTAGTCTCACCAATTGGATCAGATAATAAAACAAGGAAACTTGAAGACGGCTCATTTGGCGGTGCTTGAAAAAGCACTCGTACAAACACTTGTTGAGCTACCTGCAACTCAGTGGAACTTTGGTCCTAAATATACCAGAGCCACACTGATAGTAACAGACACCAACGGAGTTCCATGCTCATGTATTACGCACCTATATAATTATTTATGGAGGCTTTGAAAGCATGATTTCTATTTTGGTATATATTTTAAGGGTATATATAACGCAGAAAACTAAAAACAAAGTAAGGAGATTACGATTACAAATGACAAAGGCATCAATATGACGGTTTAAAAAAAATGAATGTATTTGTGTAGTGATTTTATATTAAAAGTATCCCAAAGATTATCATTGGCATTGTTAACATAACTAACTACGTGGCATCAGAATCCTGAACGTGGGGAACGTACTACTGGCTATTTTTTGATATTTTTATCTTGCTCTTAGCTATTGTGAAATTCAGTTAAACATAATATATGTTGTAATATATACTGATCCAAACAGCTAACACCAGTAGACAATACCTTTAATATATGAACTTATTATAGGCCGACTGGTATCGTTGGAGACAGGAAATTTGAATGATTGTTTTTTAAAGTTAAAAGTCGTTATTGACAAGATATCTGTCTCGTTCAGAATGAAATTTGTTTTGATTTATTGATTGTTATTACTGGGATATTTAAGGTATTGTCTACTGGTGCGTTAGCTGTTTGGTTCAGTATATAGTGTTATTACGATAGTTTAAACCAAAACCAAACTCATATAATGTTATAATGTTGATTTTATTGAAAGTTACTTCATGAACATACAGATGATTACACGATGGACATATCACATATAAAAGGGAGTATAAATTAAAATGTCAATTGTCAATTGTGAATTTTAATTGGTCCAATCCGTCGGATAAATATGTCAAGGCTTCGGAGATTTATGCGAAGATGTGTCATTAGTTAGTTAATTTATTGCCAGTATCACAACATGGTACCAGCCATAATCACGAATCGACCATATTGAAAAAAGGGAAATTACACTAAAAATATCATTATAAGGTAAAATAAACAGTGACCACATAGTCGAGATATTTCAATTTCCACTTTAAAAGGAAAATGGTAAAATAACTTAAAAGTTATTTAAAAGAAGACGGGAGAAACTGCTTCAAAAACGTAATAAAACGCAAATTTCATTTTTTCCATTCAATAAAGCCCTTTTGAAATTCACGAAGAAATAACACATAATATACTATTTGCTAATATTTGCAGTTAGTAAGGCAAGTACAAAATGTATTCTGTCAAACAGGCATGCGCAGAAATATTAACATGACAACTGCCATGCGCAGAACTTAGTTTATTTGTATTATCTTGCATTCCTTTCATGCGTTTGTTTGCGAACTGATAGCAAATGACCTTAGCCCCATGTTTAGTTGGTTAATTTGGATCATTTTGTTACTATTATCAGTAATATTAGCTGATGATGGTCAGACGATAGCAGAAGTAGCAGACGAAAAGATAAAAACCTGAGGCAACCGTATTCATATTGGCCAGGGCAACTGACATTGGAACGTCTTTTGTCGTAACAACTCAAACCATACTGGATACCAACGAATGCTTTAGAAGAGTACACAAGCTATCAGATAATAACATGCCAGTAGAATACGTCTCACAATACAGTGTTTTTTGTATTTCTCTGCACATGTAGAAGGACCTCTCTACAGCTTTTGTTATCTTTTTTTTTAAATATCCATTGTTTGTGGAGACCCTGCTGATTTTTTTCCATGTCACTTTCATTTTCAAACGAATAACTACCCAGTATTAGATTCTCAGATCTGGGCTCAAAGACATTCAGGCATATTCATATCTGTATGAAAACTTGAACTTGTCCCATTCTTGTCACCTGGAACGAAAAAAAGAGAAGATATTTGCACATTTTAAGAAATAAACAAAAACCGAATAACACAGTTCTTTTTTAACCGCAAAAATGTTCCTACCGTTGGTCGCAAGGGATATAACCTACCGTTGGTCGGAAGGGATATAACAGTTTAGTGAGACCGAGGTGGGTACACATGCCATCAAAAATGTGTAACAAATGATAGCACTATATAGGGACACAAGTCATAAGAAAATGTGTAACATACGATAGTACTATAGTGGTGTACACAAGTCATACGAAAATATGTTACGTATGGTAACCTTCTTATTGCATAACTATTTTGGAACTGATGGCACATACTGTTCATACTGTCGTCTAAGCAATCTTACAAACCATTGGTTTCTTAGGCCCCTTTGGAATTGTTTACCCCGTCTGGTGGTACGCCACTGTACTATAGTGTACAGTTCACGAAAATACCAGACCTACTTTCGTAGGCCCATTTTGATAGTCTTTTAAATTGCTGGTATTGACTTCCGGCTCAGATTTGAGTTATGAAATTGTATTTTGTATAAACATAAAATATCGACACCAGCACAGTTTCAACAATCATACGTATTTTAGAGGTATTGGAAACATTAGAAGAAAAACAAGAAAACAGTCATCCGATATTGTAAGTGCTCGACAAAAGTTAAAACAAAGAGTAAACATGTTAAGCCCGTTGATCGATGTTGAATAGATTATAGAATATTTAGGGATTCTGCGTTGATGTAGTCGACTATTTCGAGAGAGTTGTTTTAGAGAAGTCTTTAATCTTGTCTTGTCGTACCCTTATCGGTTTATTCTCCTGTTGCTCTGGCATTTAGTACTTACTTTGTGGCTTTCTAGGCTTTTTTAATGTTATATATACATGATGATTTCTGTGTTTTACATATTGATATTAATGCTGCCTGTTGCCACTGCCCATTCCAAAGCGGCCCCTATTGTCAACCCTTTTGTGTTTGTAATGTCTTATTTTGCCTTTTATTTATCTAAAAAGCTGTTCTTTGTTTCTGTGTGTGTTTGTGGTTGACTGTCGTCCTTGAATGCTACCTTTCCTGTTCGATTTTTATATCTTCTTCTGATTTGCGGCAGATAAAATACATTCTTTATTATCATTCATATAATGTGTATCACAAAATGGTCAATGTTTCATAAAACAAACATGGCCTCCGAATATTATGTTTAAAACGTAACATTATCGGCACATAGATACGAATCTGCGGCTGGTCTTTTACTTGCTTGACACGCATGCAAACATGGAAACTGCAGCATTTATCACCTGTGTTTATACAAGTTTATCTTGCCGGGACTGTCTAATGTGGATAACGAACTAATCAAGGCGTTTTGTTTCCCTGAATTGACGTAGAGGATTACGGTTAACTGTTGATTTTGTATCGGTTTACGTGATAATTTCGAGGTTAAGGAATTTTATATTTATTTGATATCTATATTCTCACGATGTCATTCATAATCCACAGAATCGAACATCAGTGTTCAGTGTTTTGTTGATCTCCAAACAGAAGCTTATCTTTGCTTGTAACTTAGTTTAGGTATTTTGTTTTGTTGGAAATATCATCAGTTCAGGTGTGTCGGAGTCTATCCTCCAACCGTATTAAATATAACCATTTATATACATTCAACCATAGAACTATTTCGATAGAAAGAGTAGGCCAAGGTTCCCGGATTCATATGTCTCGTTTCCACCTCCCTTAGGCGGTTCGAAATAACCTAAGATGTTGACACAATTAAATGAACCAATCGCAGTGCTGTTATGTATAACTTCGTCATGACGTAGGTGTTATCTGGTTATGTATGAACTCGTCATTGATGTCGGCGGGAATGGCCTAGACGATCGACTTGTCAAGTGAGAAAGTGTCGCTTCTTATGGATGGCAGGAGGTATACAGTACGAGTGCCACCCAGGAAAAATGACAAGTCGTCATCGACGACGGTGGTGTTTTGGTTTTCGTCCACATTGCGGTTATTGCGGAAACAATTTGAGTACTTTCTTTATGAAACTATTCTCTTTTGATGATCAATGCATCGATTTTTTCTTATTTTAATTATTGCTTTTGGGAATTAATATTCAATGCACCCATTCGAATGTGACAATATATGTTCTTGCATTGCAATAGACTGGTACCTTATGCATGGTCAATGCTCGCATTCCAATTAGATTGTTGCATTTAATTCAACTCGATACTTTGTATAAACACATCACAACCTTTAGATATATAGTTACATGTCGGTTTTTATCCTATTTCATAACAGTAATTACTCAAACAACGTTCCATATATAAATTCTATATAAAATATGATTGGAAAAACATCCGTTTTGTAAAATGCTAGCTCGAATATTTCAATTGCAAATTGAAATTACGTCGCAAAATTGAGATAAGCCGCTAATTGAGATTAACTGTCATTTAACAACTTGGAATGCAGTCACCGTCATTATTATATGGACAGTTTTGTGTAATCGTCTAGGAGGGTTGAACGTTCTTTAAACTTAGTTTCTCAAAAATATCAAAGAGATATCATCTTCCACTGTCCCAGTTCACCGTAAATTGGCAATAATTGGCTTCTAATCGCGCAAGATCTTGGACATTTTCATTGTTACGTCAGGTGTTCCTCGTTGGTACTTCGTAACATTTGCGAAATAATAATTTCTAGGACCTGTGGCGCCGTATTTTTGCTGAATAATTATAATATAACGATATCCCTGGTAAAACCGCACGAAAGAAGGTTGTTTTTCACAGACAGCTTAATTAATTCGATTCTTCTGTACAGGTATTTACGCAAACAAAGTATTGTTTAACAGGTTTGATGTGTATTGTTTAACCATTTTATTATTTTTTATTTGTCTTTGTAAGGTTGTATTCAGCACACATTTTCGAACAGCGGTATTTTTCTCAGTTTGGTTGAACCCTGTCGAGCTATATATTTTTAAGGGGAATATTCCGTCATTGCAATTTCACAAGAAAATTCGGAGGTGTAAATTGTATGTAGCGATTTATTTGTACCATTCTATGTCGTTGTTATTGAACTTCAACATGTGTTAATTGTATATAGGAAGTGTTAATTAAAGGGACACACGGCAATCTTGATTTTGTTTAAAACTCGCGGCGTCCCGTTAGTTTTTCGACACAATTTGAAAATGTGCAAACAATTATTACTATTTCAATAGTTCTAGACTATACGAATCTTTCATGGGTATACGCTGAAGATAGGGTGATTTCAACACGAGATATAACTGTTTTTATCGAAACCGAGGCTCTGTCGAGGTTCCGATTAAAACAGTTATGCCGAGGGTTGGAATTCCCCTATCTTCACCGGATACCCATGATTAATTCGTTTTCTTGCATATCATTTACATTCTGCGCTCTTGGATAGCATTTACACCGGCATTGACTACTAACGTTTTGCATGTTTATTTACACAATGACATCATGCAACTGTCTTTGTTGATATCAACGCGCGACTTTTATCTTCCCCCATGTGTAAGTTCAGGCTTTCCATCACCCATGTAAAACGCGGATAACCTTTACCGGTAAAAATGTTTTACGTATTACTAATTATTGACTATTTTGCTCACCCATGGCAGAATGACGTGAACATTCCCATAATTAGTTTTGGCATGTGTCATCATACATTTATAAGAATACAATGCGTGGTCCAGTGGTAGAGCGCCGAACTCCTGATCGAGAGGTCGTGGGTTCGATCCTCCGTCGCGGCCACGTTATTTATCCTTGAGCAAGATAATTAATCCACATTGCTTAGTACTGGTTCTACCCAGGAAGCCATCGAGAGAGATTAATCTAAGTTGCAAGGACTTGTTTCGCAATCGATGTAAAATGAATATGTTTAAACATAAGAATACAACTGTACTTTTCTCAGCCTTGATTTCAGGACTTAACACAATTGTTTGTCTGCTGTATTTTCTGTATTTTATATAGCGGATTTGTATATAATAAGTGTATACTAAAGCGAACAATTTTGTTGTCGTCTGTCAGACATTTTAATGTGTCGTTGACAATTATTGTACGGATGAAATGAGTCGTTTATAACACGAACTAACACGCATTTCAGCCTATTACCGTCACCAATTTAACCTTATATTAGATTTGTTAAGACCGTATAATAGAACCCAAAATGCGATGCTCCATTTAAAGTTACCGCACGGAAACTGTGTCTAAAAACTGTCGGAAGCTGCTATTCGTCCCTCCATTTCCCATAATGCTTCTTAATTATACCAGTTTGGCATTTCGTTTTAACAATACCGAGACAGTGATGTTGCCTGACAACCGTGGAGAGTTGGAGTCGTGATCGCAGAGACGCATGATTAAATGCTGGGTATATTTTTACTGTCACACCGGGCAGCGCGCGTGCTAGGAAGACCACATCCGGAGTCCGTGCGTAAAATGACTTCTTGTCTACTACGCAAAGAAGGACATAACAACGTTAATTAATTCTATGAAAAAATGTGTGTACAGTTCACGTTGATTTTGCTAATTGTGTTTTTATGGGATGATGATATATCAGATCTCTGTTGACGAAACTCGAGTGGACGTAAGCGAGTTGTATTGTTTTAACGGCTATTTTAAAACATAAAACGCTGCGTTTTACTCCCGTGGCTTGCACTAATGCGGTTCTATGGAGGATAGAACGGTAAATAGAGAGCAAAAAACAAACACATTCTAAAAATTCTAACTATCCAAATTCTAATGAGGTCTTGGGAAGAATGTAAAATTTGAAATACTACGTTAAAATCCTGCTGTTTGAGCAATTTCGTTGAGGGTTTTACCAAGCCCGTACCAAAAAAATTAAGGGCGATTATCAGTTTTGTAGTAGAAGATAAGTATGAGATTCCAACCCAGCCATTGTTTTGTATAATAAATCAAATATATTCTTTCTTTGCAGTTGATTATGGCTGAATACGCTTTTCATATTATAAACAACATACACTTTAATTGGCATGGGATAGTGTTTTAGTTAAATGAAACACGAGAAGGGTATTAGGGAAATACCTTTTTTTTCTCTCACCCGTTTACTATTTTAAAAAGTTTGCAATGTAATATACTTATTACAAAAAACACAACGTGTTTTAGAGCTTGTATCAGCTTGAGTGGACCATGAGATGTGGTTTACATCTGCATAATCCCACGAGACTTTAGCCTGCCATGGAGTGTGATCCTACAGTTGTGACACAGTTGTGACATATCTTCCAGACAACTTACTCAAGTAATGCTTCTTTTACTATATACCTAAAGAATGCTCGTTAAATAGTTTATCAGATAACTGATTGCAGTGAGTGAGTGTAATAAAGCCGTGGCATATAGCATACTACACTGCTGTTATATACTACACTGCTGTTATATACTACACTGCTGTTATATACGGTGTCCTGTTAGATCCATCTTACCAACGCATCTTACCATCGACCGTCGACCATCGACCTAAGTCGATGGTACGATGTGATGGTCGATAGTAAGATGCGATGGTAAGATGCGATGGTCGATGGTAAGATGCGATGGACCATCGACCATCGCATCTTAATATCGACCATCGTATCTTACCAATGACCATCTCATCGTACCATCAACCTAGGTCGGTGGTCGGCGGTCGATGGTAAGATGCGTTGGTAAGATGGCCCTAATGTCGTAGGGTCGAATATCTATAACCTTAGATTGAAACGGATAATATATCAAAAACAACATGCTGGACCAATATATACTTTATTAATTATTCATGTAAGGTTCAAGATATTCGACCCTACGACATGGTAAAAGGAAAAAAAGAAATACCTGAGGAACATTAATAAGCCCTGAAATGGAAACTTATTGAATTAGTCACTTCCTACAATTGGAGGTGCTCAATCTGTTGTAAGATAAGACATCGAATCATAAATTCGGTATGAAAACAACAGGCATGATAAATACTACATATCCGTCATATTAAATGATTTATGTAACCAAAGGTAACGAAATCGTCATGTTACATTAATAACATCATACTGTAAATAACATGAAAACAAAAATAAAATAGTCAATAGCAGTAATTAAATCTGTTTTACCTGAATATACATGTATACTCGGTAAAAAAAGTTTTGGACCAGGGTATATAAAGTCATATAAAAATAAAACTAGTGGACACATTTTAAGTATCTTTTTTTAGTAATCAAGGTCTACCCTACCCGGTTAATTTGGTACCAGAAACATTAAATTCCAAACAAGATTTGATTTAAAAAAATTATCGCGAACACTCAAAGGGTCTGTAAAAAATGTTGCAAAGTCCATACAAAGTAACAGTTACGGACACATTCGAGTAACCAATAACAAGACTTTTTTTCGCAAACTTTCATTGTAAACGATACTTATTGTTGATTGTTGATCTATTGTGAATTATCAACTGAGAGAATAAGGGTTATGGTCGAATGTCATGGTTCAGCGATCATTGTACGGGTTCGAACACTGCCATGGTCCAAAACTTCTTTTACAGAGTATATATCGAAAAGGGTTTGGTCTGTGGTCGTTGACATACTTTGTCTAATCGCCATATCTGTCTGGTGGTTTTCTGTCCCTTTGGGGTCTCTTTGCTGGCGGTGTTAGTCCTGGTGTTCTTTGTGAACGCCGCATGGGTATCACATACCGCTTTGTGCTATCCCCTTGACTCGTTTTATCCCCAGAGGTCTGTGTGTCATCATCCTCTGTGATTTCCATGGGTGCATCTGTGATGGTCATGTAGGGCAAAAGCAGGTTGCGATGAAGATGTTTTTAAACCTTGCCCCTTCCCGCTTGACCTCATACACCAGTATGTCGCTGTTCGGTTGGCGAACGACTATGTATGGGTCATGTTTCCATCGATCCGCCAACTCCTGCTTTCCACGAATGAAGACATTCTTGACGAGTACTCGGTCTCCAGGAGCCAGGACAGAACTTCGAGCCCTTTCGTCATAGCGACTCTTGTTGTCTCTTCCTGCTTTAGCGGAGACTTCTTTGGCCTTCTGATATGCTTTATTGAGACGGTCTCGCAGTTTAACCACGTACTCCGATTGTGATAGCAGACACTATGTCCGTTTGCAACCCGAAGAAATCATTAATGGCTAGTCTAGGATGTCTGCCGAACATCAGAAAGTACGGAGAGAATGCCTTACTCACGTGATGCATGGCATTGTACGCATGCACCAAAGTAGGTACATGTGCCTTCCAGTCAGCCTTTTGATATTCCTCTAAAGTGCCTATCATTTTGAGCAACGTTTGGTTAAATCGCACATCCATCCCATTTTCCATGGCGTGGTACGGTGTCGTCCTACTTTTCTGAATGCCGGCAAGTTCACACAGTTCCTTGATGAGGTGGGACTCGAAGTTCTGACTCTGGTCGCTATGAATCCGTTCTGGAAACCCATAGTGAACCATGAAGTTTTCAAACAGCACTTTAGCCGTAGTCTTTGCTGTTTGATTCCTTGTAGAATATGCCTGGGCATATCGGCTAAAGTGATCTGTTATCACCAACACGTCTTCATAGCCTCCCTTCGACCTTTCCAAGGAGAGTAAATCGATGCAAATTACTTCCATCGGGAATGAGGATGTAATCGGCACAAGTTAGCCTTTGATGGTACAGTCTTTCGGCGTAGACATCTTCCGCAATTCTTTATCATCCGTGCAATATTGGCGTCCATCCCTGGCCAATAAAATCGTTCCTTGAAAAGCGATAAAGTGAGATCACGCCCTTGGTGGCCAAGGTCATCGTGAAGAGCTTTGCATACCTCCAGCAGAACACCCTCAGGAAGGACAAGTTGTAGCCGATCCTCACCAAAGACGGAATCTCTCCTGTAAAGGACTCCTTGCATCAACACAAGTTTATTCCAATCTCTGAGGTAAATATTGATGTCAGTAAGAGTACGGTCGATCGGCTTAGCCGGTTTCGAACCGTTTCTGACAGATGCAATTACCATTGAGATAATTTTGTCCTGACTTTGAGCTTTGATCCAATCTTTAGTCGACTGAGTATTGGTTATGAGTACTTCCGTTGGTATCTCAGGTTCCGTGTTAACTTTGGTAGTATTGTCGGGAGTTGAATACTATGTATGAAAGGGCCAGTGTTGACTATTGCTGCCATACTGATGGATTTCACGACTTCTGGTTCAACTTCCATAGTTCCATGGTTCCTACTTGAAAGTCCATCTGCATCCGCATTTTGCAGCCCGCTTCTGTACACTGCCTTGTAGCTGTAGTTGGCCAAGGCGGCGAGCCATCTATGACCAGTATCATCGAGCTTCGCCGTTGTGCTGACATACGTGAGAGGGTTGTTATCCGTTACAACATCGAATTTCCTACCACACAAGTAGTCATGAAGAACAAAACAAAAAATGAGGGTGTATGGTTTGAGTCCCACATATACTAATTAGTACAATAGTTAGATATTCTTCAGATATAGTTTATATCGTTATTTACTCATATGGTATTTTTATTTTCTCAACGTTATTTATTGTTGTTAACATTGCTATTTTTCTTGTCCCAATTTACACCAATCACAGTATTTAAACCTCCACGAACAAATAAAATACCGCTGTCATTTGAAATAATGAACTATTTAATAATTCGAAAAGAAGGTATACAAGTCGAACTGGACATGTAACACTCACAGAACACAGAAATAAAAACACGTATTCAAAACAAACAATAATTACTAGCAAAACACATGTATGAGACATCACAAGCAGGAAAAGATTTACAGTAGGGGTTACGCATTGGAATGGTCAGTGGGGGTGAGGGTGAACTAGGTGTTTTAGTTTAAACCATACCTCACACTTACCGTATTATTATCCCAATAAAACGGGGCAGTGAAAATAAGGAAACCACCGCCAGGCTATATCCTTTAACAAACAATGCATCACTAATAGGACATACAAGTATTACTCAACGATGATCATGTATATATGAATATAATAAGCAAAAACCTAGAAAGCGACAAAGCAAGTACTCAATGAATTGGCAGAAGCCAGAGCAACACGAAACTACAGGCATTTCTCTATATATTCTTATATACATGATCATCTAAGTGTTATACTTGTATTGCCTATTAATGTCGCATTGTTTGTTAGCGAATATAACCTGGCAGGTATATCTTTCGTTACACTGTCCCATTTTATTTGGATGACAATTCGGTTATAGTTCGGTTGCCAAACCCCGTTTTTAGCCATGACCCAAAATTATCGTCCACACAATGTTTTTTGATGGTTTTAATATATTTAAGGTATGCTGATTGATTCTAAATCTGAATTATGCCACATTGCCATCCTTGATGAAATTAAAATATACAAGATGGCCGCCAAGATTCCCGCCGTGACATTAAAATGACAATATCTTGGCTTCTGCATTGGCTAGGACATTCATTTTGGTGTCTATGGATAGGTTTCTTGTGTCAAGGAAACCATTTCAAGCTTCACCTTACTTATAAATTAAATACAAATATCCAAGACGGCTGCCAAGATGGCTGCCGTGACATTAAAATGACAATATTGCTTCTGCATTAGCTAGGACAATCATTTTGGTGTCTATGACTAGGTTTTTGGGGTCAAGGAATTCATTTTAACTCCACCTTACTTATACGTTAGACACATATCCAAGATGACTGCCAAGATGGCTTCCGTGTCATTAGCCCAACAATATCATGGATTCTGCATTAGCTAGGACAATCACTTTGGTGTCTATGACTAGGTTTGTTGGGTCTATAGGAATCCATTTCCAGCTTCACCTAATACCAATGTCTGTCGTGACATGAAAATGACAATATCTTGACTTATACATAATACTTTTGGTGTCTACTGCTAGGTTTAAAGGGCAAAGGAACCATTTTTGTCTCGCCTTAAAGAAAAAAAAGAGACATAGGTGTTTATTTTTCTTCGGCGGCGGCGAAGGCTTCAACATTCAAGTTTTGCGTTTAGGTCATTTTCTCACAAACTGCATGCACTGGATTTTTCAAACTTTGCTTATAGTTGTATCTTGATGGTATATCGCAACATGACAAAGCAAATGTGGAAGTGATCTTGACCCTACAAGCAAAGGGCAGATAACTTAATAATCTGTACCTTCAACTTTTGCGTTTAGGTACTTTTTCACAAACTGTATGTACTAGACCTTTCAAAATTTGCCTATAGTTGTATCTTGGGTGGTACATTGCAACGTGACAAAGCAAATGTGAATGTGACCTTGACCCTCCAAGCAAGGGCAGATAACTTGATAAATTTTACCTTTAACTTTTGTGTTTAGGTCAATTTCTCATAAACTATATGCACTAGACCTTTCAAACTTTGCTTATAGTTGTATCTTGGGTGGTACATTGCAACGTGACAAAGCAAATGTGGATGTGACCTTGACCCTCCAAGCAAGGGGCAGATAACTTAATAAATGTTACCATCAACATTTGCGTTTAGGTCACTTTTTCACATTACTTGATGCACTAGACCTTTCGCTTATAGTTGTTTCTTGGGCAATACACCCCGACATGTCAAAAAACAAATGTGGATGTGACCTTGACCCTCCTAGCAAAGGGAAGATAACTTTAACTGTTACATTTATATCACTTTCTCATGAACTATAATTATGCACCAGATGCTTTAAACATAGTTTATAGCTTAATATTTGGAAGACAAAACATTCTATTTTGACAAACTTGTGTCTTGGGTAAAACGATGCATGTATTTCATCTATGACCTTGACCTATCTTTTGTGGCTGATGAATTTTATTTATTTTTTTATATTTTTTTAATAGAATAGAATTTTGTTTTTAAACACATGCACTTAAATGTCATATCAGCAAACTGTAAACTCCATTGTTTTTAGTTATATTAAAATGTTAACAAACATTCATTTAAGCGACATTTATCTTTTATTTTTAAGTCCCGCCCCCGTTAGGCGAGACATGGAAACCGGGCGGTCCCGTGTATCGGTCTATCCTCCGAGCACGTTAAAGAACCACAGGAATCTATTCGATAATAAGAGTAGGGCACGGTTCCCGGATTCCTATGTATCCTTCACCTCTCTCTAGGGCGGCTCTAAATACCCTATACTGTGTAGATGAGCCGTTAAACAACATTCGACATTATTGTCTTACTTTATTTGACTTCTACATGAATCATATCTTAAAATATTGATGTATGGCTGCCGAGATTGCTACCATCAATGCAACATGGGCAATAAAAGCCAAAAACATGAGTTAACATGAGCTTAAATAATGTTTACAAGCTGCTTTGCACCTTTTGGCAAAACATACTGCCGAGGTGCCTGCAAAAACATACTTGGATTTTATATCGACTTCTAACGGACGTATCAGTTAACGAGATCAATCACACGTCGTGTGGTTGACGAGTGACCTGAATATCATCCCCAAGATCTTCATAACTAGACTCAGCATCATCTTTTGTCCTCTGTTTTGGCAGTTGCTTGACATGTTGCATTGACAGAAAACACTACAGTGTAACAACCACATCTCGCAGTTGAACAGGGTTGCTCAGATGCGCAACCTCATCTTATTACCATTCTTAAGGATAGCAGTTTAGCTCTGGCGGTATATCTGATCACAGAGAGAGGGGTTTCACATTTGACCTGTTTGTCAGAAATATAGCTCCAAAATGGGTCAATACAGTCTTGAACTGTATCAGTTGACGGCCAATTAATTATCCATCTATAATACTGCCTCATGCTTTGCTAATGTTCAGGATGAGTGCTCAACCTGAATTTTTTTTTGTGAGTGTGGATTTTTTTTTTGTTATTCTCATCTCACCCTGTCAAACATTGATGTGAGTATAGGCACAAGTTCATGGTTGAAAACAGATATATGTCGCGCGAGATCATTTGACTCTAGATTATATTAATTGGATGTCAAAAATTGCACCAGGTCCAGACTTGACAGCTTTTTTTGCTCACCACCTTGTTGGTTAAAGACACGTTGAATCCTTCAGGCCAACTCGCTTCATATGTATTCATCTGTTTCTTACTAATATCGACTGCATTATCAACATTTACTGTTTCTGGACTAATACTCCTAGAGATGTTGTTTATAATGCCGTCTGGGTATTCATCAGGATTTAGTGGGTTTAACGCAGGTATTTAGCTTCTCCCGAATTGTCTCTGTCCCGTACATGGGATTTCATACGAGCTGCATTTCTTCTTTATGGTGTGTCTTAAACTGGAATGTAACTATGTTAAGGATTTTAATCATCGAAATCAAGTTCATGATCCCTGCATTGTTTCAGGTGCCATCTCGCTCACATCAAAAGAGCAGTGGCAGAAAACAATAAACGTGGCTCCAGCGTAAATGGAGTTTCTACGATAGAATTTGCAGCAACTCTGCAGTTCAGGGTGAGAAGGTTCTAGGCCCATTTTCCATATTTTATCTCGATGTACATGGAAGATGAGCCTGGCATGTTCATGCCTTTTAGACGCCATATAACCGTTCTTGTGTTGGTGCGCCTTAAAACCCCAATTCAGTTCAGTTCAGCAGCCATCTTGGCGGCCATGTTGGATATTTTAATTTCCTCAATGTGGCATTATTCAGATTCAGAATCAGCATACCTTAAATATATTAAAACTATCGAAAAACATTGTGGACGATAATTTTGAGTTTTGTCGTCTACTGCCGGACTATTAAACTGACCATAGAACCTGGTTTAAACTCACAGTGGCCTTTTTGCCACTGACCGTTCCAAGGCGGTAGCCGTATTGTCAACCCGTTTGTGTTTGTGATGTCGCATGTTTTACTTATTAACAGTGTAATTCTTGTTTGTTTTTAAGCATGTTTTGTGGTTGACTTTTATATCTATTTTCATATTTTTTCAGATATATACTGAAAGGAAAAAGAAACGCGACACGGGAATTTCCGCTAAATATTGTATGTACAATATGCTGCTGTTAATCGAATGGTACATGGCTACGTAAGATCTTTCCTTTCGGAAAAAGACTAAAACAACATGTAACACAGTAAATAGTATTCCTGCAAAGTTTCATTATTGACAGAGTACGCGTTTGGCACAAACGTAGGATGCAACATTTTGCAAACTGTTTACGTTAATACAGTACTGAACTGGCTCAATTTTTCAAAGAGGAACTTCAACATTTATGAATTTCTTGATACAACGTGTACTGTGGTTAAAACGTCTACAACATCACAGTTGTGTCCTTTCTCTAACTAACTGCAATTTTTTTTTTACAAAACATCTTGAGATTTCCTTGGAATATCTATGGAGTTAAGTGTGCAGTATATACAATATATAGCGGAAATTCCCGTGTTGCGTTTCTTTTTCCTTGCAGTATATTATTAGGACCGCTCACTTTAAACCTTAAAGATATTTGCTCCTCGATGCTGAACATTAATAACTTCAACCTATCATCTATAATGTTTTTATATTCCAATATATTGTATCTGTGAGGTAATGAGGACATCAGTACCATTTCCACTATCTCCACTTAAGAATACTTCATGTTCTCTCTTTTCCATGTCAAATGTATATTCTTCGCAAATGATTTCTTTTAAAAAGTAAATTGAGTGATTGTTTAGTTTTAGCCATTCAAAACTAATGACAGACTTGTTTAGCGTGAGATATATAGGGTGTAGGTAGTACATTACGTTAATATTACATATGGAGAGAACTATGAACTTACCAGTTTCAGCGAAATTAAAACTACATATTACGGCATTTTCGGCTAGTTAAAGAGCGACAAAAACAGATCCTTCGGCAACACAGCCAACCTAAACATTTTTTTTAGAATAAAGTATTGATTTGTAAGCCGAACACTAATTAACGCCTTGATTTCCTCAGGTGTTTCCGTCAATATTAAACACAGATATTACCTCCTCGCATGTACAGCAAACTCCATAAAAAAGCAAGATCACAAAGATTATTGAATTTAGAGACTATTAATATAGTTTTTGTGGGAGACAAATACATTTATAATGTCAGGCTTTACTTAACGTGCGTTCAAATCATTGAATACTTTTAGGCTTTTGTGTTTTTATATTCATATATTTTGTGTTGTTATGCCCCCGAAAGGCGGTTACTTTTCTCTCTTGTTTGTGTGTGTTGCTTCCAATGGATCACCTTTTTAGTATTTATTGACACTGTAATATTCAGATGAGACGTGATGCATATATACTTGTATAGAAGCAAATTCACGTGTATCTAGTATGCCTATAAATAAATGGACAGTTCATCTTGCAGGGAAATCAAATCAATTTCTATGCGTATATAGTCATATCTGTTAATACAACGGAATCACAAATAGTAGACTATTCTGATGCAAAAGCAACACACAGAATTGAGAATATTCAACCAACAAGAAGACAGGGATGAGGACATACTAGGATTTATTATGCTCCCTGAAAAATTCCGCAGTGCGTATAGTCGTCGCCTTGTCCGTGCTTCCGTGCGTCCGTGCAAATTCTTGTCCGGGATATTTCTCTATAAACCCTTGTTAGAATTTCGCGAAACTGTCTAGGAAGTATCAATATCAAGTGGAGATGCACATATTGTCGTGACGTTCGCAAAAAGAAAATCCACTGAGTTATGGCCCTTTGTATTTTTAATGCATATATACATAGTAGTCAAATAGAAAATGCTTGTCTTCGAAAGTACTTATGGGACTGCATTGAAAAAGGGCAATAAGAGGAAATGCATAGCACAAGAACCGTAACTATGTCTTCCTTCAAATTAGAGTTTTTCCCTTGGTAATTTTATACTTATACTTCTTGTCCGGAATATGACTCAAAAACTACGAATGGGACTGTGATGAAAATTTATGAAAATTCACACAATGATAAAGGGCAATGCGAAAGAGCATAAGAACCATAGCGCTAGCTTCATTTACATGCTATTGCCCTTTGTAATACAAAGCACCCAATTCCGGGAGCATAACACTAATAATAATAATAATAATAATAATAAAGATTTTATTTAACGAGAGAACTCATTTGAAACTAGTCAATCTTCCACGAGGCCCTCGACAATATATATTATACAATATTTACAAAGATATATGATATACATTTAAAATGAATTGTAGTATATTCATGCATACAGTAACGGAAATATGTCCAAAACTGAGTTGCAAGACTTAGTCATTATTATATGGTTTGGTTAATCCACTGTAAATACAATGTTTTGAAATGATTAACAGATTGGGCATTTTGTATATAGTGAGGAAGTGAGTTCCACACTTTAGAGCCTGAATAGGCAACTGATTTTTTGAAAAACTCACTATTCGGTCTGTTTCGCATATGGACATTTGCAGTAAGTGTAAACGTATTTTTAAGATAAGCAGGAGCCTGATCATTAAATGTTTTAAACATAAGAATTGCTTTTTGGAATTTAACTCTTCCGGGAAACATCATCCAACGAAGTTCGGAAAAAGTTCAACAGATGGAGTTTCGAAATCTTTATCCAGGATAAGTCTGGCAGCTCTTTTTTGGAATCTTACAATTTCATCTTCCAGAGAAACATTACAGTTTCCCCATATCATATAACAGTAATCTTAATGGGGTAAGATATAAGCATTGAACAATAATTTACGCATATGTATAGAAAGGTAGATCTTTATGCGAGATAACAGATATAACAATGAATTACACTTTTTAAGAACTCCATCGGTTCTACCGATATTCTTAGACAGTTACGAGGAACAACCGCATCAAACAGAAGTTATACATGAAACAATTGCATGATAATTCACCGCGGCTCTAGAAAAGTTCGAACCAGTTCCAATGCATTTGAAGTGACATATTTTCCGTTTAGCATGAGCGATACTATTTATACCCTACTGTTTGATTATATTTTAAACGATATGAACTGAACTAAATGTTGTTTAACGGCTCATCAACACATTCCAGTTAAAGAACTGTACTAGAATAACTCTGTTCTTTCGAATTTTCTATCCCATGATTTTCTTCAAAAAAATCATTTATTTCGCAGCGTCGCATTGTGACTGCGTGTGATAAAACTTTATTCCTGAATCAAAAGAGTTTGAATGCATCAATTGTTGTTAAAGTCTCACTACACAGTTTTTTGCACTGTGCTGCGTATGTAGCAGAACGTCTCTAGAACACTGTACACCTACCTGAATGTTAATAAAAATGTTTCTTTCTCAAACTTAAACTGTTTTGCTCGAAATATCCAGAAAAACATGCGGTTGATCAATTTGCCTTTAAATACCCATAGTTTATGGGGGCTTTGTCCATTTCACTTTCACTACCCATTTGAAGAATCTAGGATCTGGGCTCAAACATATTCAGGCATATCCAAACCTGTATGAAAGCAAGCACATGTCCCATTGTTTGTCACCTGGAACAAAAAAGAAAATATTTGCACATTTTCAAGAAATAAACAAGAATGGAATAACAGTTATTTGTTTAAGCGCGAGAATATTCCTATCGTTGGTCGCCAGAGAGATAGTTATTTATTAAGACAGGTAGAGAATACCTGTTTGAATGAAGTGATGTGCTTGACATTCACATCGGTACTACAGTCATTGCTCACAATTTCAAAGCTTACAATGGTCAGACTCAATTTTGACTCATTGAAACTGAGTCTGCTATTTTTCTCTCTTGTTTGTGTTTGTTGTTTCCAAGGCATCCCACTTTCCAGTATTTATTTACATTCACACTAGCGTTTGCTTAGTACATGTGGCGTCTGTAAAAAGTCTCCCCGACTACAAATCAGTAATGTTATTACTTACAAGTCCTTTATCATCATAAAGCCCAATCCGTGTGGCTTCAAAGTAGAATACCGTTAATGCCGGTGAGGTTTTGCACCTGGTTTTACCTGTCATGAACAGACTCAATAAAACCGAGTCTGCTACTTTTCTTTCTTGTTTCTATTAAGTATTTAGTAAACCATGAGCCATGTAAAAATAAGGCAGAGGTGACATTGGAGGATAGTTTTACCCATTAAAGAATTTGAATGACTGATTATTACACATTCCCGTCAAGGAGTTTATCAGATTTATCGAAATCGTTTGGATGGACTTAAATAGCCAAAGGTTACCTTCCGCCCACAAACAATAACACCGATGAATTGAGTAATGTCGTTTCATATCTAGATCCTGAACATATACTAGAAACCTGGAGTTAGGTTTTGAAAGAAGAAGATCTGGAAAAGTTGCAAGGATGGTGCAATAAAAGGTTGCAAAATGAATGAAATAAGTAAGAAATGGAAAAAATACTGTCGATCTGATGTCGATATTTTACGACGATGTTGTGGTAAATTTGGAAAGTTATTTCAGGGATGCAATCTTATAAACGACAATAGTCACAGCTGTACATTGGTTACTAAGTTTTATTAGTGATACAACATACAATGAATGGTGGGGACTCTCAGATCAGGTTCTTATCATGTAGACTGGTTTTGATATGGAACATAACACAGTCTATGAATTCCATGGCTGCTTGTGGTATGGATGTAAAAAACATGTTTCTGACAGACACCATCAAAAACACTTATCACATTAAAGATCATGATGGAATTAGAAAGTGACACCAAACGACGTGAACAAAAAAACACACAATTGGGGTATTCAATGACAGTCCTATGAGAACACCATTATGACGAACATTATAACGTAGTTTCGGGAATTGATTCATCAGGTCATGTCATAATCTGATCTGTAACAACCAATTAGTGCTTTATTTGGAGGTCGATGCGCATTATGAAATTGATGAAAATAACATGTAATCTCGACCAATAATCGTATATGTTGCGGTGTCCTTAATATACATTAAAACAGAAGCCCTGCCCCTTTCCCGGATTGATCTGCATCAGAAGCGAAGGGTCATCAAAATTGGAAATTGCTATGACAATATTGCAAGTTTTAGATGTGCAATATGTTATCTAAGATGGTTGCATTTATTGGGGATGAAAGTTTTTCATAAAACGTATCTTTTCATGTTTGGTAAAATTAACTCCAAATGAGATTTCGTCCATTTTTTTTACTTTGGATCTGACATGAATGAAAACGAATACCTTGTAAGTGACTTTACTTAGGGAAAAAAAGATGAAAATTTTATTGTTTTGAATGTTTGCCAAGGACATTGCTTGAAAATTAGAGCCAGAATTTGGACATCAAAAGAAATTTTCGATTGTAATTTTTTCAGAGATTTTTCAAAATGTATTATGTGACGAAGCTTTTGCCGAATATCATATCCTTGTATATAACGATAACAATTGCTTTGCTTTATTGGTTCATCTTATATTTCTTTATGTTGTATTATACTGTGGAATTTTAAACAAATGACTGTGTATTAATATGCTAGATGGATAAAATATAGGAAACAAGGATCTGCCGAGTATCCTATCTCTTTTAACCAGCGAAAAAGGGGATCCTTTTCAAGCAAAAAGCATAAACAAAATAGTTTTTGTTTTATTTGTATGGTGTTTTACGTCATTTTCAACACATGCAAGGTTATATATGACGGTAGATTATTTTTGTGGTGGAGGCAGACCATCCATTTTTCCTGAGTAGAATCAGTACTGTACATCTCCCGCCATCCGTAAGAATCAAGAGAAACGTATGAGACTCGGTTTTATTGAGAACACAGTCAGGAATATAATTGATTATATAATCGCACCAACAACTAAGGTCATATGGCGACTTTCCAGCTTCCACTGGTGGAGGAAGACCCGAGGTGCCCCTACGGGCAATTTTCGTGCACGGGCGGGCATCTGGGTAGAACCACCGACGTTCCGCAAGCAAGCTGGATAGATTCCTAACTTGTCAACGTCGAACAGGACATGCAGCTTTCACAGAACACAGTCAACTAAAACGCGCATTCAAACAAACAACAATTACAATTCTAGCAAGAAGCAAGGCATGTGACATCACAAACACAAACGGGTTGACACTAGGGATACCGCCTTGGAACGATCAGTGGCAAAAATGTCGCTACGGGGTTTAAACAAGGTTCTTGGGTGACCAAACCTCACTTTACCCTATTGTCAGCCCAAAAATACGGGACCGTGTAAATAAAGAAATCTTCTCTAACAAACATGGCACCATTAATAGGCAATATAAGTATAACACATAAATGATCATGTAAATATGAATAAAAGCCTAGAAAACCACAATGCAAGTACTCAATAACTTGGTAGAGCCAGAGTAACAAGAGAACAAATCATTAAATGTAAATGAAACAATATTTAAGAAGGGTCTCTACTTAACACATTACACCCATAAGACGTTTTACTTTATTGTTTTAATTGACATATTACTCAGCGTCATTGTGTAAGGTGGAGGCGATCTTGAAAAAATATGGTGTCAGTCTTAATACGAATATAAATCTTCATAATGTGTTTCAGTTTCATCTCAATGTGCATATGCACTAAACCACAGATTCGGGTTTTAAAAAAAATCTTATATGTCTTGAAACTGTTTTTAATAGATGTATACGATTTTTTGTTAAACCGGTACCTGTGCACTAAACTAGGCCCCATGATCGTCATCTGAATTTTTGTTACTCGCACTGTTTGGTCTGGAAAACTGGACGACTCGGCTAGTTTTTGTTGTATAGTTTAAACTTATTTATTTTACATCGATTGCGAAACAAGTTTTTCCAATTTAGATTAATCACTCTCGATGGCTTCCTGGGTAGAACTCACTCCACTCTTTATAAATTTTGTTGTGGTCGAAGTACACTTCTTTTGAATTATTAACACAATGTTAGCAATATTATATCCATTTTATTTAATATTGATATTTTATTTAATATTGATGATTTTGCAACAAAACCAGTTTCCAGGTCAAACATTTGCATCATTAATAATTCAATGGAAGCTATCATGCGGCCAATTGTAATACATATGTATTTGAAGTCCATGGTTTTCATTTGTATTTGGATGATACCAGTTACACTCTTTCAGATCGACTCCAGCACCTTTAAGATGTATATTTTTGCCCAAACTGTCGTATGATATAGCATGCACGCATAAACAATGGGCTGTAAATGTCTCCCCGTGCTACGAATCAGTAGTGTTATTTTTACTTGTCCTTTGGTACCAGCGAACCAAAAATAGATGTATTTGAAGTAGAAAACCGCTTAAGCCGGTGCTAGGGGAATGAGAGGTGTTGCTTCCAACATTACCTCTCATAAACAGACTCAATAAAACCGAGTCTGCTACTTTAATCTCTTGGTTGTGTTTGTTGCTTCCAAAGGATCACTGTTATCAGTATTATTTAAGGTTTTACTGTTGATACAAACAGGGATTATCAGATGTTTGCATAGTTAACACACTAGTAGTTCATAATATTTAAGTCCTGACTTTGTTACCCTCCCAGAAGTCATGCTATGGGATTAAAGGCAATATAACACCATGCAATAGTCATAAGCATCATTTAGCAGCTTGAATCGAGCTTCAAAATTAACAAGTGCTGAAAAGAAAAGGAAAACAAATAATTTAGCAGCTTGAATCGAGCTTCAAAATTAACTAGTGTTGAAAAGAAAAGGAAAACAAATAACTAATAGGGCGGATCCATTGAAGCATGTATATTGAATGCACTTCTAGAGGGAATTATTGGCGCAGTATTATCTAAAGGAATCGTTTAAGATGTCAGTAAAATAGGGATGGCCATTGTTCCGTGTAATTTGATGAAATAAATGAATCATTGAAAAGTATGTGTAGATAAGATAAGTTGGAATGAGAGGTGAGTTGTCTTCAACCCTTTTATGTTTGTGGTATCACATACTTTGCTTCTGTTTTGCCATGTAATTGTTGTTTGTCTTGAATGCGTGTTTCTGTATGGGTGAGTTCTGTGAATGCTGGCGTGTTTCTGTATGGGTGAGTTCTGTGAATGCTGGCGTGTTTCTGTATGGGTGAGTTCTGTGAATGCTGGCGTGCTTCTGTATGGGTGAGTTCTGTGAATGCTGGCGTGTTTCTGTATGGGTGAGTTCTGTGAATGCTGGCGTGTTTCTGTATGGGTGAGATCTGTGAATGCTGGCGTGTTTCTGTATGGGGGAGTTCTGTGAATGCTGGCGTGTTTCTGTATGGGTGAGTTCTGTGAATGCTGCAATTCATGTTCCACTTTTGTATCTACTTTTCGGAATCAGAATGTCTTCGTTTTATGTTTTATACTGCGTTATTTAGACTTAATTGAGATTGTATGAAACGTGTTGATAAACAACAATAACAACAAACAACAGAGCCCAGTTTGCCCCTTCCCCCACTAGAGTCATTGTGATTTCATTTCAATTAATATTCAATTACGAGATGATGATATTTATTAAACCGTCATTCCACACTGGCCGTTCTTTGACACGTTATTATTAAACTTGTTGGAATAAAAGCATTAGTGGATGTACACCGCACTTCATCCGCAAAAGCAATATATTAAATGCATATATAACGTATCGTTACAATAACGTTTTCCCATATCGAGTTGTTTTGGAGTGATTTATAGTTTAGCAATCATATTAATGTATTTGATGGTATCCATTTAAATCATCTTCTCGTTCATCACCCAAGCCAATAAAAACGTAAACCGTACCCCATTTCCGGTTTTGCGCAGTTAGGGGTCTTCAATGCGCGTGAGCAGACATTTTCCGGCGTGAAGGTAGCATGAACCTCGCTTAATCTCGTGTTACTAAAGCATGGATGAGATATTTTAGAATGAAAGTAATCGAGCGGGAACCAATTTAATGCGCGAATGAGAAAAAGGCACATACCTTAAATAAACGCCAAAGACACTGGTTTGTACATACAGTAAATGTCTTTCAATCCAAAAGAGATTGATGCTTTCTACTTATCCAATTTCTCTACGCGCATTAAAATACAATAACTGACACAGAAGAAATTGTATTTGATTATAAATCGCCAACGCTTACACTCCATTTCGTTGAATTTTGACGCCATGATGTCGCATTTTTGATGCCGCTGATTTATTTTGTTTATTTGAAAATTTGCAAGCTTACAACGCTTATTTAAGCAAGAGGGATTAAGCTTTTTTGCATAAATGATATTATGCGATGGGTTTCTAAATGAATACATTAAAATGAACCTATGAATGAATTATAAAATGAGTTATCATTTCTCTGAGCGGGACGCCGACATCTCCTCTTGTTAAAATATGGGGAGCGATTTAATTTAATTTTAAGATTTAAATTACACATAAAATATCGTATTTAAATGCTCAACATGATGTCGAAGTTTCAATTTACTTATTTTTAAGATATTATGAAGTAACTGTTTGTGGTTAGTTTTAATATTCGATGCGTTGACTAAAAGGTTTAAAAAACGCATGTCAAAATCACGCAGTTCAGATTATGGCAGACATTTTAATGATAAAATAAACATCTGTTATGCCTTTAAGAGTTGAAAAATTGAAAAATGTAAATAAGATTTCTGTTTTCAGAAACTTGAAACAACAATATGAACATATAATTACGACACGTGTGCATTATTTGTCGCCACATGGCACAAACTTCACTATGAACATTTGTGCATTATTTGTCGCCACATGACACAAACAACACTATGCACATGTGTGCATTATGTGTCGCCTATTGCACTGGCAAATAGTATTTACTGCTTTTGCCCCGTTTGGTTCTCAAGCAAAAATAGGGCCACTGCCTATCCATGTAGAGGGGTAATATCTCTCCGAATTAATGTTCAGTTTTGCCATGTTCTTCATCATCTTCAGGATCAATATGCGTTGTGGATTATATTTACAACAGGAATTGCAACAACTCTACAGTTGCAAGTGAGAATGTCTATGCTCATTCTGCATATTCGTTATCTCGACGTAAATGTAGGTGTGGGGATGGAGGCTGGGGGTAGGGGGAGGGTGTGGGGAGAAGGCATGGAATGTCCATTCCGGTTGGCGCCATATACCTTTTTATGTCGGTGCTCAGTATCTCATGTTTGGTTGTCAGACTTTTGTTTTGACTTCACGTTAAGTATGTTTACACGTCGTCAAGTAATTTGGCAATTTCGCCAATTGTAATTACTTTAATTTGTATTTTAAAAATGCGTAGCATTTTACATTATAGAATAATATTTTAATTTCCCTAATTTATTTTCGGTTTTACGAGCATCTAAATTAGCCGCTACCGGTATCATTAGCCACAGCTCTGATTTCCAAGCAGGAAATTGAGTCATTAGTAGAAAATTGCCATAAGATGGGGGATTATTTTATTGGAAAGAATGTTTGATTGTTTTTGAATTATTTATTGGAAATCTTTGTTATTGTGCTAGACCTCAGCGTGACGCTGGGATATGGAGTGACATTTGACTGTCTGCAAAGCTGAAATGAATGGCTGCATTATATGTGTTGTTAGGTAACGTCTCTATCACTCGCTCACTCACTTGCTCGGCATGCCTCTCTCACATACACGTATTTATGAGCTTAATCTCTAAACCAAACAAAAACTCATTCACTAATTCACATATACTCTCTAAACCAAACAACTCATTCACTAATTCATCTATACTCTCTAAATCAAAAACAACTCATACACTAATTCACATAAACTCTCTAAGCCAAGCAACAACTCATTCACTACTTCACCTATACTCTCTAAGCCAAACAACAACTCATTCACTACTTCACCTATACTCTCTAAGCCAAACAACAACTCATTCACAACTTCACCTATACTCTTTAAGCCAAGCAACAACTCATTCACTAATTCACCTATACTCCCAAACAACAACTCATTTATTAATTCACCTATTCATTCTCTCGCTTGATTATCTTCGTCTTCTCTCCCAGGATCGCTATTTCCCTTTCTCCATGCTCATTCATGCACTCACGTATGCATTTGTATGCATTTACATATTCGTGCACGCATACTCACTTATCACATATGTATTTATATATTCGTGCACGCATACTCACTTTATCACGTATGTATTTATATATTGCTACACGTTGAAATCCCACTGAAATCTCAACTTATAAGTGAGAAAGTATCGATTTTTACGGATGACGGGAGATATACAGTACTGGTTCTCCTCAGGAAGTAGTGGATGGTCTGCCTCTGTCATACATAGCCTAACATGTGCTGAACAATTACTTTAAACACCAAACAAACAAACAAATATATTCGTTCACGCATACTCACTTATCACGTATATGTTTATATACTCGTGCAAAAAACACCGACCGTCATATATTGCCTAACATGTACAAAAAATGACGTAAAACACCATTCAAACAAACAAACACACACACACACACACACAAGCAAACACACAAACAAACGAATACTCGCATTTCAGGTATTTACTGAATTTCTTCTCACAATTTACCTATTACATTTAAATCGATATCGCTATAACAGTTTTGATAATATTGAAACTGCATATTAATGTATTATTTATACTCAGAAACTCTCAAATCAAATATGTTCATCCAGCCTAAACACCTGATCATAAAAGTCTAATAAATATGTTTTGTAATTTTATTTTTTGCTGAACAGATTCTTAACATATGTAATCATTGTTTTAATGATACACGCATCTAAAATGATATATTTAATGTACTTTATATCCCTTAAGACCTGTGTCCTCGCATCTCATCAGCTCGAGGATTTTGTGGATTTTTAGAGCATTTACTGGAATTACGTTTCTATCGAAGTACTGAGGGGAAAAGCCGTTCTACCCCACGTGAGTACATAACGTGTAATCCATAGCACGTTGGTAGAAGATCTCCGAATGAACAACCAGCTGTGACGTCAGCGCGTGCATGCAATAAACGCAATGGGCATGTTACGCATGTTCCCGATACGCAGTGTTTGAACAATGATTTGACAGATAATAATTGTTTTTGTTTTGCTAAAATAAATTAAAATTGATATTTACTTAATTGAAATGATATATACATACGTACAAACCTCTGTTTTCCTCATCCCACATACACGGCGCCATGTGCTTTGGGCGGGAGGCGTAAAACATAAATATTATCAAAATTTGTTTTAGTTTCAGTGTGCACAATTAATAAAGCAAAAAAAGCAATCAAACGAAAACACGCCATATATCTGTGGACTTCTATCAACATTCTCAAAGGACGGAGCGTTTGATGCTTGTCTTAAATCTTGTCTTGTCGTACCCTTAACGGTTTGTTCTGTTGTTACTCTGGTTGTCAAGTCAGTGAGTACTTACTTTGTGGCTTTCTAGGCTTTTTTATTTATATATACATGATCATTTGTATTATATTTATGTTTCCAGTTAACGCTGTTCGTTAGAGAATATAACCTTGCGGGGATATCTTTATTTACATTGTCACGTTTTATTGGGATAACAATATGTTAAGAGTGAGGTTTGGTTACAGTAGACGCTGGTATAAATCCCCGGCAACCTTTTTTCCACTGACCGTCCCAAGGCTGTATCCCTATTGTCAACCATTTTATGTTTGGGATGTCTTGCCTTTTATTCATCTTTATACTCCCGCCTTTTATTCATCTTTATACCCCGCTATACTGGTTTCAGCCTGTCCGTCGTCTGTCCGTCCGTCCGTCCGTCTGTCTGTAGACGCAGCCTAGTCAGCTCCATAACTCCTCTCCCCCAGAAGCAAATCTCTTGAATCTTTATAGGTGAACTGCCTATTGATTTTGAGGTCAGTAGTTCAAAGATTAAGGTCACCGGGAACCGATAATGAAAATCCTTGTCTGCTACATAACTCCTCTTACACTAAAGCGAATCTCATGAAACGTCATAGGTGAACTGCCTGTGGTAAGAGAACAACCACTAATGATTTTGAGGTCAGTATGCCAAAGGTCAAGATCACCAGCATCCGATAATAAATAACATTGTCCGCTCCATAACTCCTCTTCGACTAAAGCAAATCTCATGAAACTGCATAGGTGAACTGTCTGTGGTGGGAGGACAACGCCTATTGATTTTGAGGTCAGTAGGTTAAAGGTCATTGTCACCGGCATCCGATAATGCAAAAAACCTGGTTTGCTCCATAACTCCTCTCCCCTTGAAGCAAATCTCATGAAACTTAAAAGGTGGACTGCCTGTGATGAACAGATGGTCCATATTGGTTTTGAGGTCAGTAGGTCAAAGATCAAGGCCACCATTACCTGATCATGAAAATCCTATTCCACTCAATATGTACACAAACGGTAGGTTGGGGAATGGGTGGGGGAGACTGGTAGCAGGGGTATATTGCGGGGTATATTTGTCGCCCTTAAACGGCGACAGTTCTAGTTGTAATTAATGTTTTGTTGCAGTGCGTGTTTTTTTGGTTGACAGTGTCCTTGAATGATACATTTCCTGTTCGACTTTTAAATATACTTTCAATGATTACCCTACATTCGTTCGTAGAGTTCTGTGATCACGGTGGCGAAACCACGTGATTTTTTGGTCGAAAATGTAAACAAAGCGCTTGATTCAGGTAGGTGTTTGTTGCATAACTTTCTGAATATGTGACGAATTTTATTCAACTAATGCGCACATACCCCTCCAAAGTGAGCTATTCCCTCCGTCGTAAAAGGCCATTCGATCCATCCAGTAGTTTGTAAGACTAACCCTCCGAAAGTCTTGGAAAAGAAATCTATGACCGTGTACAGTTTGGGAGGGATAATCTCAGTAAATAATGAATGAATCGAGTTCATTTTTGTGGCGGTGAAAAGAGCAGATTATAACGGTGTGTGCGCTTTAGCTGAACAAAATTCGGTATTAAGAAAGTTATGAAGGAAACAAGTACCGGTGTCGAACGTTTGTTTACATTATTTTGCCGTGAAACCGATCAAAAACTCACGTGGTTTCGCCACCCTTGTGATGCACTAAGATGGTTTGTTTCTTGAGGTTGTATAAGATGTATGCCATTCCTCACCGAACATACACATGATACATATTGACTGTGCATGTCGAACTTATTGAGGACTCTCGCTATTCGTTGCCTTTGCGAATTAAATTATCTCCCTTTAATGTACAATTTACTCGATTCTCTTCATATTTTGATATGGCATGTTGCATTGTCACTGTCTTTATACAGCGTGTGGGTTGTTGAATCCTTAATTGGGATCTCTTTCATATGAGCTATAATTGCAAGTATGCATGTATGTTGCAATTAAATATGGCTGACAGCGAGACGTATATTTTAGCGGTCGTGTTTTAAAATTCCATTTTCAAAGTTTTTCTACAAGTTATAGCTTTTAAAATAATACGTATAGTGACTTGAAAATGTGATTATTCACTTGTCTGTGTTTGTGTGGATATCTGAGTTACAGAAAAGATGGAAAACTCGTTTTCCGGCATTCAAACAAAGAACCGTTTCGAATTGTTTAGTGAAGGTGAAATGGCGGGACAGAACAATACACGGACAATAGGGCGCGAGATAAATGTGAGACATAATTTCATGGAAAGTTCAATGGACAATAAAATGCTGATGTTATTCGACGAGCTGAGATTTATCAGAGAGGAACAAGTCACCTGTAGTAAAGGTATGCTTAACTTCCAGCAATCACTGGTTAAAATGACGGACAAAGTTGGTCACGTGATCCAGGTAGTCAATACACAAACTGATATTATGAAAACTCTGGCATATAAGTCAATCGACCTGGAAGCAAGATCCAGAAGAAATAATCTGATTTTTTGGGGTTTTATCGAAAGTTATGGAGAAAACTGCTTATTTAAGATCAGAGATTTTCTGGAAGATAGACTGGAATTGACATCAAGCGATATGTACATTACTAGAGCACACAGATTGGGCATGCGTTCCCCCAACAGAAATCATTTAAAGCGTCCTATTATTGTGAATTTTCGAGACTTTTGCGACGTCGAAAGTATTATGAGTAAGGTTTATAAATTGAAAAACACCCCATTCTCTGTGGATTATGACATGCCGAAAGAAATACAAGATGCTAGAAAAATATTGTGGCCTAAATACAAACAGTTCAAGATTCAGAATCCAAGATCAAAAGTTCAAATCATGTATCCTGCAAAATTGATTGTTGACGGAAGATTGGTGCACGATGAACTACCTGAGTGGAGCAGGTATATTAGGGGAAATCGCTTGTCTGAGTTTCAGCATGTTACCCCACACCGTGATGGGAACATAGCCCACTACAGAGAAAACATTGCCCCTACGGTCGAATCACAGGACACATTTGCTTATATGCATGACAGGAGTGTTCGAAACGCAACGCATGGACACAACACAGAAAACATGGAGACGGCCTCAGTGCATATCAACACAGAAATCCCGGTAGTATTGCAGGTATCGCAATCCAGGCACTCAGTTGAAGACATTTTGTCATCTGAAAATGAATCGCGACAAGCAGAGCAGGTCCAAGAATCTACTGTACAACCACCACAACGATCCTTGTTTACATCCAGTGACCCTATTAACCTGACCTCAGAACAGAGTACACAACAGTGTATTGATTTTACACGCAACAATAGCGAACAATTATCACCTGAAAGAGGGCGTTCACATGCATCCCGTGCATTAAACAAGGTCACTTCAAGATCAACAAGGCGGACGCAGTCAGCTATGCCATACCTTCGGTTTAGTACAGGTGCTACACGTGATAAAGATGGAGATCCCCGGGAATCTATAATTACTCTAGCCGATGTCAGCTCGCGCGATCGAGACAATCATGGTACAATTGTTCCAGATACTATAAATAACTCGGAGAGTGCGACCCCGATAAATGACAGTTCATAGACGAACGCGGAGAAGGCTCACTTACGATGTGCCTTATTGAATATACAGGGTTTAGTGACAAAAAGAGTAAACAAATTAAAAACGAATGAATTAAAAGCTGTTTTTGATAATCATGATATTGTTTTATTTACAGAAACGTGGACAAATGAATTTTCGGACCTATATGTTGATAATTTTGGATACTTTGTTTTGAATAGAACCGAAAATAAAAAATCGAGTAAACGAAACTCAGGTGGCATTATTGTGTATCTCAGAAACGAATATGTGACAGATGAATCTCTTATTTTTCAAAGCTATGATGATATTATATGCATTAAGATTGATGGTAACAAATTGTCTTTGCAAAATGATTTATTTGTATGCTTGTGTTATGTCGTTCCAGAGAGCAGTAGTAGACAAGCGTTGATTGAAACGAATATTTTTGATAGAATTATTGATTTTATTACATCTGTAAATGTAAGATATGAAAAAGGTTTAAATTTTGTTTTATGCGGTGATATGAATAGCCGAACTGCTGGATTGGCCGATTACGTTATTGATGATAGCGATATACATATGCAGTTATTACCCGATGAGTACACATGTGATGATGAACTTAAACGATTTTCGCAGGATAACGGTAGAATAAACGGTAATGGGCATTGTCTGTTAGATTTATGTAAACAGACTGGTTTACGTATTTTGAACGGGCGAGTGGGGAATGACAAAGGTATTGGAAGTAATACCTTTGTTGGTAATCGTGGAAGTAGTTTAGTTGATTATGTTATAAGTACCGACCATATTTTCCAAAGTGCATCGACGTTTAATGTTCTTGAACCCAATATTTTAAGTGATCATTGTCTTATATCGTTTTCTTTTGAATTTTACAAACCAGTTAGCATAAGTGAGAATATAAATTGTAATGATAAGAGAGTAACGTATAAGTGTGCATGGAAAAACGAGAAGAGATATGATTACGTTGAGAAACTTTCATCCCTTGATATCACACAAAAGTTGTATAGGTTTAATCAATCTGTAAATGAATGTTCAAATAGTGACGATGTTAATACTTGTATTGAAGGATTTTCTAACATTATTGATGAAGTTGTCTCTCCTTTATTTAAAAATAAGGTTATTTCTTCTGAAAACTATTCATCTAAAGATACAACGTTAGAGAGTCCTTGGTATACGGATGAATGCGTTAATAGTAAATCGAATTTTGTATATATGCTGAATAAATATCGGTTAGACAAGAGCGATGTTAACAGAGTAGATATGGTAAATGCTAGATCAAAATACAAGTCACTTATACGTAAATGTAGATACGAGTATGATAAAATTGAAACAAACAAACTAATACAGGCTAAACATAGAAATGCTAAGATGTACTGGAATATGCTAAAAAGGTGTGCTGGAATAAAGCAACCCAACATTCAGATTAGTGCTTTTGAGCAATATTTTAAAGCTGTTAATAACCCAGAGAGTCAATTCTTTACACCTGATGAAGATGTATTATATTTTATTGATAGATATGAAAATGATGAATTTAACATTATATTTAATGAATTAAATATTGAGATTACTGAACAAGAAATTATTAAAGGAATAAACCAACTTAAGTCAAACCGATCAG